>RJWJ010000081.1:0-224936 GCA_004363605.1 Indri indri
CAGGCATGTGCCACCATGCCCGGCTAATTTTTTCTCTGTATATATTTTTAGCTGTCCAATTACTTTTTCTTTCTATTTTTGGTAGAGATGGGGTCTCGCTCTTGCTCAGGCTGGTCTCGAACTCCTGAGCTCAGAACGATCCGCCCACCTCGGCCTCCCAGAGTGCTAGGATTACAGGCTTGAGCCACCGCGCCCGGCCAAACGTGGAACTTTTAAAAATGATCAGAGTGGCAGCTTCTTACTAAGCATACAATTTAATTTATATGCATAATTATAATTATATACATAATTATATATCACAAAATACACACCTGAAAATACTTCTTTCTATACACACACCCACACACCCACGCACAGTTTGAACAAGACTTATTTTGTTGTCTGTCGAGATGTTGCCTAATTGCTCTCGAAAAATCATTGTAACAATTTAATTCTGTAAGTGTTCTCATTTCCCCCTATTTGCAACACTTGGTGTTAGCAAACTTAGTATTTTTGATCTAAGAGGTATGAAATTTTAAGTTGTGATTATTATAATAGTAATATTATCAATTAATATTAATACTAATTGATTCCATTACTGTTAAGGTTGAATATATTGCTGATCTTCTTGTACACCTGGCTTCCCCCTCTCTGAATTTCCTGTCTGTAGTCTCCTTGTATTTTCCATGAGTTGTTCAGTGATTCCTTAATGATTTGTAGAATTCTGTGTCTATTCTGGATGCTAATTTTTTATTATTTTTATATGGGATGCAAAGATCACCTTCTAGTCCACAGATTTTCACTTTAACTGTTCCTTTATGAAAAGCTTTTACTTATAAGGCAGCCACCTTAGTTGCTTTATTCCTTTGTAGTTTGTACTTTTATATCTTTTTATAAAAAATCCTTTTCTACTGCGAAGTCTTAATCATATGTGTCTATATGTTTATGCATATATGTACATATGAATGAGATCTATTCCTAGACACTTCAGAGGTTTTGTTGCTCATAAACAAATAAATGGGGAAGAAGGGAAGTCCTTCCTTGTAGTAGGATGGTATTATCATGCTCCAACATTGGTTAATATTAGCCTGCCATATTTTTCTTTTCTCTTACCATAAGCACTTGATATCATATAACTGGATTAGACATTTTTCCCTCTGAGAATTTTATATAAAATATCTATTCTATTCACAAATATTATGATTGTTGATAAATTTAGAATAAATCCTACCATACGATTTTGTGCTTTATATTAACAATTAATAAGCTTTTCATTCATTTACCAATCATTTTTATCTGCATCCCCACTTTTGATCCAGTTAATAAGTGGCTTTATACCCCTTTATTTACTCAACTTGTATTTTTAGTTTTTGGAAGTTTCCCTTACATTTTTAATAGGTACACTTGACTCAAGAAAGCCTAAGTTAGCTCAGAGCTGCAACTCTTCTAAACCCATAAGGGCTTCAAAGTGCCAAGCCCATAATTACCCATGCATTTACTCATTAGCATTTTATAGTACCGGTTGTTATTCTTATTGTTTTATATAATCAACATCCATTTATATTAATTCCTAATTTCACCAGTTTTGTTACTCACAGGCCTTTTTATATTCCACTCCTACTTTCTAGAGTTTTCTCCTTCCTGAAGTATACCCTTTAGTTATACTTTTCATAAAAGTTGGAGAATGGCACATTAGCTCTATCCCAGACTGAAAATGGTTTTATTTTGCCCTCACTCACGAATAATAGTTCAAGTTAAAAGTTGTTTTCCTTTTCAGCACTTGGAAAATGTTATGTCATTATTTTCTGGTGTTTAGTTTTGCTGTTGAGAATTCTGCTACCGTTCTAATCGCCATCCCTGTTCTGCAAATGTAGATATCTTGCATGGATTTATTTATATTTATCTAATTGTCATCCTATTGTTCTGCTTGAAGCTGATGATTTTGGTGAATCCAATGTCTTTAATCAATTTGGGAAAGTTATCAGTCATTTTCAAATATTGTCTCTTTTCCTGCTATTCTTTCTGTTCTCTGATGCTAGCAGTACAGGTAGGAAAATATTTATCTTCTTTCTCCTCTTACTCTTTCAGACTTTCTATCATCTCTCTGTGCTACAATGTCAGTAATTCCTCAAATTTCTCATTCGTTTTCCTAACTCTTCCTTCGGATGCTTCTGTTGTCTTGTCAAGCCTGTCCATTGATATTTCTATCTCACTGAGTAGCTTTTTCATTTCTAGAAGTTCTGTTTCCTCCCCCCACCCCAATATTTTTCACAGTATCTCCATTTTTTCTTGAGTTAATCCCTACTACCTACCTAAGCTGTGCCGGTCATTTCTAGAAAAATTTTACTTTTGCTTCTATGAGGCATTACTACTCAGAGACTATGTTTTTGGTATTTTTGTTCATGTCTTCATTTAGAAACAGGTAGGTAGTTTAAAATCAAGGAATTTGATAAATTCTCATGGGAGAACTTTTTCTTGCTACCATAGTGTATTATAATTTTCCTATATAGTGGTCAGATTTTTTTTTCTAGGTCTCCCTTTTAGTCTCTTTGCAGCTAGCTTGATGGTCCAAATTTTATGCAGGGGGTTCCGTTGCATTTTCTCATTCTGCGGCGACTTAAAACGCCTTCTGTTTTCTTGTCTGGAGAATAAAAACCCGAGCCTCTATTTCTAAACTTGATAACGCCAACTATTCCTGCCCCACCGCCAGGGGGCAGCATTAACATCAGCGCAAGTGCTTATACTTGGAATTTCAGTTTCTTCTTCCTTTTTGGCACCAGGATATTCTTTTGGTTTTCTTAGCTCAGCTAAGAAATAATTCCAAAATATATTTTATTCATTTGACATATTTAAAATGGGAGAAATATCATATTATGTTAGCCTGCTTTTTAAAAAATTGCTTGTTTCTAATTAGTTTTTCCCAGAGCTATGGGTTCTCCTTGCTTAGGTGTTGTGCTCATGGGGACCACACACTAAGAAGTCATCGAGGATGAACGCATGTGTCCAACATTGACTTCACAAAGGGGACACCTACCCCCTGTTCCAGAGAAGCAGATCAAGGCTTTTTCCCTTCAACAATTGGCATAAATAAGAAGGGTGTATTACGGTCACTTTCAGAACAGAGAATCGGTCAATCAACCCACACATTTATTGAGTGTTCAACTTCAAATAAATCCCAACTTTAGGAGCTGTGTTCATGAATTCCTAATACATCACTCCGCTCACAATTTGTACATAAATTTATAGACTAAAAATTTTTTACAAATGCTATTTTCTCATGAACGTAGTCACTTATTTTCCCTTTGACTTGTCTGAACATACATGGAGCTTATTAAATATGTCAAATTCACAATGTATTTGGGACTTTGAAACATTTATAGTCCACAGATCAGAAAGTATTCAGCATGAAGTGCAGTCTTTTGGTGGTCATTTGTACTATTTTGCTTTAATTCAGGAAAAAAATAATAAAGCTCAGTAGGCAGTATAGGCTATACTAAAAATATAAATAGCTGTTACAATAACTGCTAACAAGCAAATTAGCTACCGAATGGAATGGCAACAGATCAATAATGACGGTAAAACGACAGAGTTCTTGCTGATTGCATATTGTCTGTAAACGCAAACTGTAAAAGAGGTCCCCACAGGCCTCTGACAATAACCCACAAAGAATGAGACACAAAAGGTATCGAGCACAAAGATAGTTCAATTTCCCAAGACAGCCAGCTCTTGTCACATCAAACCACCTATTAGTCACAAACTCATACGACTAAGAATTCTCTGGCCTCCAGAGATTGCCTGTCATCTTGAAGGAGATAATACCAACGAAAGGCATCAGCTTCTTCTGTAGCATGTTTAGTTTATTGTTTTCAATAGATCACGCTGTTTATGATGTTACTATCACATATTAATAAGGCACTATATTCTTAGATTGGAAAATGACAGTAATGTGCTAGTAAATGGAAAAAGAAAGGTAAACAAATGTGAAAATAAAGTAATATCCCAAATAGAACATGCATCCTATTATTTTATATATCTTTATATTATTTTGAATTAACCAAAAAAAGGGTTCATCAACCCATAAAATAAAATGCTATAAGAAATTTAAAAGTTTAGGGCTTATAGAGTAAGTAAAAAGTAGCTGGTCTAATTTATTTGACAGATATAAAAAAATGAGGCTCGATGAATTTAAGTAAAGCAGATACGGTACACAGCAGGTTAATAGTCATAGAAGGACAAGACTCTCAAGTTAATGTCTGAACACCCTTTAGAACTAATTAATGTACTAATGTACATATATGCTAAACGTTTTCTAATAAAAGTACAGTTTCACGTATACAGGCAATACGATGCAATAGGAAAAGCAACAAACTCACTTGTGAAGCGTCATCATTCCAAACAAGAATTGAGTAGCTGTGATGTGCCAGGCTGTGAGCTAACTGCCGGAGTTCTGAAGATGAGACTCTTCCTCAAAAATCAGATAAGCGAACGGGAGAATGCAGACAGACGTTTCAAGTGGAAACTAATGGCTGATTTGGGGATGGAAGAAGGAGCAAGGTGCCATTTGAGTACAGAGGAGGGACATCTGAATTGCCCATTGGGAGGATTCCAGAAAGACTTTCTAGAGAAGAGAATTCTTGAATTAAGTTTGGAAAATAGCAGGGTAGAAAGTAAGGGGGTGAACGGTACTCTGACAAGAGACAACAGAAGCGACAGGTGTAGGGAAACCGAGAGACAGGGTTGCAGGGACTGGAGGCCTTGTGGGTTCGGCTTAGTACATTTAGGAGGGTTTTTTTTTTCCTCTAGGATATGAAAACAATTTAAGATATTTAGTAAAAAGATCTCTCTGTAGGAAGTATGGAAGGTAGAACGAAATTAGTGAAATTAGAAGCAGAGAGAACCTGCAAAAGGTTAATGGGAGAGGCCTGAGGCTTTGGCCATGGGTAGGATGGAAACAAAGAAGTGGATTAAAATGGGGCTTCGTGCAAAGTACAGTTCACGGCATCTTGATGCTAATGAGATAGGACAGAGACGTCTCCAAAGATACCTGGATCTCTTTCTTTTCTCAAAAAGTAGACACAATTAAAAGAGAATGTTTCATGGAAGAAAAGGGGATGTTTTTGTTAATTTGGGGCATACTGCATTTGAGGTAGCAACAGGACATCCCTGTGGAAACGTGTAGTAGCCAACAGCACATGGACGCCACTGACGGGGAGACGCTCAGTGCGTGGGGAGAGTTGAAACAATACATGTAGATGAAGAGAACACACAAGGTTAAGAAAGAAATGGTCCATAAAGGGACCTCTGGGATACACAAATTCTCAGGGAGAAAGTAGAGAAAAGAGAACCCAAAACTACGAAGTGACCGGAGAAACAGGAGGAAGATAAAAAAGATTCGCATGTTAGAAGCCAAGGTAGAAGGCAGTTTCTCAACAGAGGAAGCAGTGACCTTGACACTGCAGAAAGGTCAAGTAAGAGAATATAAAAGTGTCCAATAAATTATTTTAGTTAGAAAACCACTGGTGACCTTAGTAAGGAGAATTTTAGTGTGGTCTGTGGGTGAAAATGATTAAATTAAAGAATAAAAATGGGAGACACAGGCCGGGCGCAGTGGCTCACGCCTATAATCCCAGCACTCTGGGAGGCAGAGGCGGGTGGATTGTTTGAGCTCAGGAGTTTGAGACCAGCCTGAGCAAGAGCGAGACCCCACCTCTACTAAAAATTAGAAAAAAATTAATCGGCCAACTAAAAATATATAGAAAAAATTAGCCGGGCATGGTGGCGCATGCCTGTAGTCCCAGCTACTCGGGAGGCTGAGGCAGAAGGATTGCTTGAGCCCAGGAGTTTGAGGTTGCTGTGAGCTAGGATGACGCCACGGCACTCACTCTAGCCCGGGCAAAAGAGTGAGACTCTGTCTCAAAAAAAAAAAAAAAAAGGGAGACGCAGCATTGGAGATAACACATGTAGATTACGTTCCCGAGAAGCTCATCTGTGATTAGGATTATAACAACCATCACAATGTGGTTAAGCCTTTGAGGGCTCACACATGCCAGGCTCCGGGCCAAGTGCTCTGTGGTAACTAAATCATTGAATTATTAAAAATCTATTAAATATTATTATCAGTTTACAGTGATAAAACTGAGGCCTTTAAAGATTAAGAAATGTTTCTGAAATTCCATGTTAATAAGTCAGCTGTTCTTAAATATTCTGATGCCCATAAACAGAGAGATTTAGAACTAGAAATAGGAGAGAAACAACAGATCAAGGGAAGACTTTTTCCTAATATATAAGAATGAGACCGACTACCTTTATATACGAATGCAAGGGACCAGGGTCAAGGAAAAAGCTTTAAAAAATAGAAGGAGAGGAGTCTGAGGGAAGACCAGACATATAGGGTCTACTATATGGGTGGAGAGACCATTTTTATACTGTGTAAGAAATTAAATCCCATCTTCCAGGGCAGCAGAACTGAGAGAGATATATGATTATAATTACTTCATGTCTTGAAACTTCAGTTTTCTCTTCTTTAAAGAGTGGGGGTGGCAATAATTGCTCTAAAAATTTCATTTTGATTTTATGAGGAAAAATAAAATAAGAGATGTTAATACATTTAAACCAAACTGTGAAGTGCAAACAGTGGTTTTAGTAGCAGGCTGTAGCCATGTATGTGTGCATATTAGAATATTACGGTACATGACTAAATACAAGTAAACTTGATCTACCAACTACACAGTTTTATGGTTTCCAGGTAAACTGTCTGCAGTTGCTCAAAAACTTTTCTACTCTTCTTTCTGGGACTCCTAATCACCAGTAGGTGATAATTCCAGATTGTCTGCTATCTCTCTGCAGTATTCTAGAGCATTCCCACACCACGGCTGTATCTGCACATTCCCAACTCTCTTGTCTTTTGTCACACAGAAAATGTCTTTTCATCCTTCCTTAGCAGAAAAAGTGATGCCTTCTTGTAAAAACTACTTTTTCCACCTACGTTCTAGACCACATCTTGGAGGACTTGGAATAAACAGGGAGCAAAACAACTGAGCTGTAGTGTCGCTGCTGTTACTTATTTAAGCTCATAGCTTGAGACGACACTTCAACCCAACCGAGCTTGAATCTCCTAATTTGTGAAATGAAAGTAGTAAAATCAATAGCGAGATTGTTTAAGGGTTCAGTTAGGTATTATATGCGGAAATGCATGAACTGTGAAGAGTTTGGTATCATTCTGTCTCCTAATCCTCAAGGTTGTATTTTTCCTTCGTTATCTTTTTATCTGTTTTCACTGATTTATTCCTTCCCTGTGTACAAAACAAAAAAACTACCATCGTAATTTTAGTTTTTTTTTTCTCTTCTTCCACATATAGCTTTTTTCTAACTTCTAGTGTAAGGTGCCTAAACAACCAATCTTCACTCCACTCAGCCAAAATTAAATCTTCCGTAGACATGAGAGGTGCTTGTCGGATTAAGGAATGAGTAAAGAATGTGTATTTACAAGTTCATTTTATAAACACTTCAGTAAACTATATCTTGATTACAAAATCAATAAGCTAAGCCACACATTTGGTTTATACAAATGAAAACACAAAATGGCTTATTATATCAATATCGGTAAATTTAGGTGTCAGCCATGGCAGCACAAAGATCATCACCGCCATGGCCCCGGCATTTTACACTTTACTAGCTACATCGATTTGGTTTAGAAGGAAGGTGAGTGCTGGGTCTGGAAAAGACATAAGGATGGAGCTGAAATGAGACAGCGGGAAAAGGAAAAGAGAAGTTCGTTACTCCACCTTCCTCATCAAAATGGTTTCACTTACGCTGTTCTTTTAAATCATTACCTTGCCCGTTTAAAACCAGTTATCCTTTTACAACGTGATACAATAAATGACAGTGGCTTTCAATAAAACGTAATAAGCTGATCTGTTGCCAAGAATCCCATTTTAGGGCAGCGTTCAGTAGTTTTACTTATTTGGGTATCCCACTATGTTTCGTCTCCCCACTACTCAGCAAAAGGACAGCGTGAAGCAAGCATTTCAAGATCCTTACTGCGACTTTTGGGGCATTCGTGATCCACATCCCTCCCGATCCATTTTGAAGGTCACTTTTCTAGCTCACATCCCTGTAAGACACTCTTACTATGCCTGGATCAGGTAACGTACACAACGGCAGCACTACGATTTGAGAAGAGCCAGAAATCCCCCTCCCGTCGCAATAGCTCCTCCATCAATTTAATTGCCAAAGTAAGTTAACAGCATATGAGTTAGCCTCCTGAGAGAATAGTAACAATGTCATTTAATTGACCGATTGATTCATTTACCCAGTCAGTATTGAGCGCCTATCTGGAGCTTATGCAATCTGAGTAGACAGACAAAGCACTCTGGAAAAATTAAATAACAATTCACGGTGGTGTATAATTAGAGAAAAAGGGAGCCATATATAATGTGGGTACAGTCTGGGAGATATGATCACCGTAGCTATGAAAAGTGAATGAAGGAGAATGCCAAGATCAATCTGGGGAAACACCACGGAGGATGCAGCACTTGGACAGGATCCTGATGCATGGGTAGCATTCGAATAGGTGAGGGTGTGAGGAAGACATTCCCAACGGGGAACACTGTGGACATGTGCACAGCTCGGAATGAATGAGCAAGGACAGCGTAGCCAGGGTCAGAGTTTCACGTTCTCGAGTGAGAGATGATCCTAAATATATAGATACATTTTGAAAAACCTAGTCCAAAGAACTTAGTGAGAAACAGACAATGGGATACAGACTTTTTAATTGGGTAACGAATATTTAAGCTCATTAAGCGGATTTAACGACTGTTTATATGGAATTAAGAGAAAGAACATCGAAGGCCATTTGATAAGAAGAAAACTTGAAATCGATGTTTTAAAGGCTTCCTTAAAAATATCATTCCTTACAGCCTCTATATTGATAAAAGTTCCTCGCATGTTATGCATATAGTTTTATTATCCTGTTATAAAGGGAAGTAATTATTTTTGAATACCTTTTAAATAGCAGGACTTTGGCATACATATTTCTCTTGTTCCAGGGATGACAGGCAGAAGGTGAGCTTCGTAAAGTTAAAAGTTAGTCTGACTAGGTCACTGCCCTCTTGCCATCACCCAGAATTATGTGTGGCACATGGCAGTTATTTAATAAATACATTTTGAATGGATGTATATAAGAATATATGACATATTCAACATATGAATACTGGAACTGATGTTACTATCAATATTTCACAGAAAGTGAAGCTGAAACCTTTACAGGGTTTAAATTTACCCTCTTTGGGAGGGCAAATGAGTGATAGAGTTCAAATTAAGATTATGGATTCTCCAGCTCCTATCTCCTCCAGCAATCGAGGGCTACTGTAGCTCAGGACGCAGATAAAAACATGAGTCAGCATAACCTATACATCTTTAAGTGGGGGAGAAAAAGTAATTCCCCCTTTCTTACCGTAGCCATATTTTCCCCAAAGCCATTCAAAAGAAACATGACACAAGACAAAGCACAAAGGAGAATTCGTGTGTTTTCAGAATGTCAAACAGAATTGGGTTCCTCTCTCCTAGTCTCCGCTGGGGTCTGGCCAGGACCGGAGTCAGCGACTGCATTTGTGAAAAGCTTAGACCGCCCCGCCCGGCTGCACGGAATAAAGAGAATATCCTTGCCTCTCCTTTTCTTAAGAGTAATAGCATTGCCACGATTCAGAGTTGAGATAAAAAGTTAGCATGTGTTCTATGTTAGCCATTAGAAGCATGTTTCTAGAGCTGCCAATAGCTATGTGTCTTCATGGTAGCAGAGGAATAAACCGGAATATCGTGTTCGTGTGATTTACTTGTATTTTTACCGTTCAAATAAGCCTGTGTCGAATACAGAAACTTCAACGATAAACTTAGCAGTTGATTATGGTTTCATAAGAAACTTTTGATAATGTAACCATTTTTAAAGGGATGTGAGTGTGTGCGAGACAGAGACAGGCCGAGAGAGACAGAGAGACTACGGATGGAAAGGTGGCCACAGACCGAGCACCAGGAAAATGCAAATTCCTCCCTCTGCAGACTGACTTGGGACAGTCTTCACTGGCTTGGCCAGCCTCAGAGTCTATTTGATGTGGCTCTTTCTACCCTTCGAAGTGTTTACGCAGCCAAATCCGCTGGGCTCTTTTTCCAAACCATGTTTTTTAAAAGTCTGTTTCAGCTAGCACTTTGAGATCACGATCACCTCAGCTGAGATTCGTCACCGGTTATGTTAGAAAGAAGGACATCACTGTCTTTCGCAGAATATTAAAATCGTCATTTTATTTGGTCGGTAGAGACATTATTTTGATATTAATAATAATTTCGGTCTACATCCACAAAGTGGATGGAAAGAAAAAGTTGAATATTTAATCAAGTTAGTCTCATAGAATCCTATACTTCCTTTCTGTTGTGCTTTCCGATATTTTAATTTATCATGTCATTTTTTTGTTTAATGTCTACTTTTTCTGCCCTATAATGGCATGAAGTCAGTCTCTGATATCTTACAGATACACGGTGCCCAGCAAATAATTGGTAGGTGCTCAATATTACGTGTTGGTTGAATCAATGAATGACTACTGAGTGTGTACTATGTTTTTAGCATTCTCCTGGGAGCCCATACCAAACAATACCAAACAACATAATCGGTTCACATTAAAATGCAGTAAATATTCAGATGAGCACAACAACTTAATTGAAAAATAGCATAGTTGGTTTTTTTTTTTTTTGATGGTTCATTTGTACCTTCAGTTAAGAAAACTTCGCAATTCTTCTGTTTGAGAAATACTATACACATCAAACACCACGTAAAACCATCTCTGTTGTCTCTGTTAAAGACAAACCTGATACCTCACATTTGTCCCTTGGTTACTCTAGTTTTGAGAGTTTCCAAATAAGGCAATTCAATTTCCTTTCAGATCTTAAAGGGCAATAGCAACAAATTGTAAGTTTTTTGAGGTCAGAGATTTCCTGTTTCTCTAAGTAGTCACTCTCTGTTGTTATTTCCTTGGTTTATACCAAAAAAGACTTAATAAAATAAACGCTGGTGTAAAGACAGTTTATAGCACATGGTAAGGGTCTGTGTTGCATGTCAGAGTCTAGTCTTGCATTGACAGCTCTGGACACTGAAACGAGCTGTCTTTTTTGTGAAGCAAATATTCTTTCATGACCTAAGTGTGGAGGCACACAAGTCCCAGCAGACCCTGGGGAGCAAACGACAGCTATAGTTTGATACCTTCTGAAATATAAACCCACAGTCCCTTTTCTTATTCTTGCTACATGGAAGATACATTCAGAAAGACAGAAGCAATATGAAGCCAAGTTGCCAGGAATGCCTATAGATTCTAGAGGAAGAAGTAAACAGAGAAAGATGTTCCCGTGAGGAAGACAACCAGCAGAGAAACTGACATGAGAAGAGCACTTGATACAGAAAGAAAAACTTTGTCTGTTTTCTTGTCCCACGAAATGTTCCCATTTCTAGTTCCTTGACTGAATTATTTCCTTAAAAGTGTCGCACATTAACAATCTTCCTCTTCAGTGGGGATCGAGGGTGACTCTTTAACTCCTGCTAGAGATGAGGGACTAATAATATATATGGTCTCTTCCAGCCTTAATATTCTAAACTCGTCGGAAATACTAGCCATTTCCTCCTCGAACGTATTAAGTCATTTGGCAAATACAGAACCAGCCGCCTACCCTGTGGCAGCCGCTGTTCTAGGTGCTGAGGATTCAGGAATAAACTAAACGAACAGTCTGCCTTCATTGAGCTTGGCGAATGTGATCTTTGACAGCAAGAGCTAAGTGCTAAGTAAGCACTTTATGTCGATTATGTCACTTAATCTTTCAACTAATTGGGGTAGACATTATTCACATTTACAGATGAGGAAACTGAGGAATTGATAAGCAACTTGCAAAGGTTATACAACTTGCAAATGTCAGAAACCCAACCCAGTCAGTCTCCTGGCTACGCACCTTAAACCGTATCCTATATTCCTCCTCCACTATTTGAGAATGGGTAAAAAACAAATCTTTTACTTTGCCTAAACTTGGGGCACCTGACTCTTTATTTAGAACTTTATAGCTCTATGAAGCTAACACGTAGCTTCCTTAAGAAAGACGTCTGAAAATTTGTAATAAATAGCCAATTTCATTACCAAAAATCCTCTCTAATAAATCATTGACACCACTTGAGCAATTAAAAGGAAAGTAGGAATTCTTGGCCAAAATGAAAACAAGAACATTCTTTAAGAACATCACGGTTATTAGGTGATTAGAGAAAGCTGAATGTCAACATTTTTTATAGCTACGCGACAGCTTTTTCTAAGACAGTGCTAGATAAAAAGGGAAATGAAAATACGTTATATTTTCAACTTAAACTGGAAATCTCTTTTAATAACTGAATGATGGATGAAACGTTATTATCATCTAATATTACTAATATGATTCAGGTATACAAACATAAATTTCAGCCATTAAGATATTGGTATTGATATATTTAGTATCTGACTTTAAAATTCTTATAATATCTAGCAATAAAAATTTAACTTGATTTTGGTAACTCGTCAAGTTTTGTGAAGTATAATGACCTTCTCTTTAGTTTTCTCTTGCCATGGTCTTTACCGTCAGAGTGGTCCTTGCTTCAATCCTCATTTTCTCTGTCTCCAGAACAGTTTTCTCACATTTATACCCTCCTTCTGAGGCAAAAGTCCTCTTTCTGGATCCCTCGATTCATCCAGTCCTTTTTGTTGTGTTCCCTGAAATTCAAGCTATCATAATTGACAGCCTCTTCTCAGCTGGTTTTCCCTATTTCCATCGGCAGATAAAGTCCCATGTTCTTTTAAAGGATCATCAACAACACAATTTTGGCCCACCAGAAATACCTTTAAGGCATTTGAAATTGCCCCATCAAAACACCCAACTATCAAAATAAAAAATAGCAAGGTAGGTTGCAACAAACAAAAGCCAACTCAAATGCCTCGTGTTTCTGGGAGGAAAGAGGAAAGCAAACTGTAGTCTAAACACGACAACAAATAACATTTTCTTTAAGAATTATGTGCATGCTACAAATTGTTCCTTGGAAGGTGCATGATATGTTTCCTTTGCATTTTATAACTAGCCACAAGTTTCTTTCTTCACACACACCAGTCATAAGGAAAGCAAAAGTAACAGTATTCAAAAACTGGCCTCTGTGTGAATAGAGCTTTAGTCTAGTTTATAGGCTTGGACCCAAGGGACATTATCTCAGATGCCTCTAGAATGAAATGGAATTAGCAATTACACAGATCGTCTCCACTAGAATTGCATTAAAAATAATTTAACATACTTGTTACGTATACTTTAATCATATTATCCCATAAGTAACCAGTCACTGATCTCAAAGGTCAGTATATAATTACAATGAACGTACAAGTGGGAATACAGCCCTAGACATTGGAATGTAATGTTGCCTCTATAATTTTTCCTTCCTTCCTTTCTTTCCTATGCAGCTAATTTGAAGAAGTTAGCTTCTTACCTCTCTTTGTAGAAACTGTGAATGAGAAGTCTTAGAGAAGAGGCACCATAGATCCGGTGCATTGCTCAAAATATAACGATAACGTGTTGTCTTCATATAGGAAGATAATATCATCATTAAAATACCTTTGTTGCTATTGTTTTAAATCTAGTATGCATTTCCAGGATAGATGCTCAGAGGTATTCACTCTACCACGGAATGGAGAATCTCAATTATTCACGTGTATATTTAACATGACTTTTGCCAAAGATGCAGAAACAAATGTATATTTTTTTTCAACGATCTTGATTGTTTGTTTCCATAGCAAACTGTACTTCATCCATACAGATTTTCTCAGACTCAGACATTCTACTTCTTGAGCATGGAATGGGAAAATATCCTCTCTCTTATCCATCCAGGAATCTATTATTGAAACTTATACCAAATAAGCAACAAGATGATAAGAACACGGTACTGCTGTCCGGTACCCAAGAAATTAGTCCTCCGTGTCCCTTTATGGTACACAAGAAGCCCTATCATTGCATGAGGAGAGTCAGATGTGGTGTTGTAGAAAGTATCATCTACCTGTCCCTGGCTCTACACTCTTACGTAGCCCAGAAATACAGGAGCTGTACAGGGTCCACTACACAGAGAAAAAATAATGGTATACAGATAGGGCCTAATGCCACTATGTTCTATGGAAACTTACTGTGAGCACCAAAGGAAGAAATGCCAAGTGCTCTACTTTCAAACAAATATAGCAAAAACTTCAGTCACTAACTCTTGGTCTAAAATTAGAAGCAGCGATGTGCCCAGCTTCCAAAGCTTAGTAAGAAGAAAACAGGAGAAAAATCACCACTTCCTGAATGTGTTTTATGGCCAAGAATTCTAGGCACTCACACTTTGGTAATCTGATAAGAAATCAGTTACCTAACATATTCTCTATGCACGCTGATAAT
Source organism: Indri indri (assembly GCA_004363605.1). Lineage (NCBI taxonomy): Eukaryota > Metazoa > Chordata > Mammalia > Primates > Indriidae > Indri > Indri indri. The sequence continues at coordinate 14,443 of RJWJ010000081.1, forward strand.
TCTACCCACGCTCCCCCATACTGTACTCACAACTGTCTAGTCGTCTAGCTCCCAAAGCTGTGACTTTTTCCAAAATCAAATATGTCACCAATCTTATATTCCACCAAAATTACATTTTTTTCTATTTAAGTAAATAGGTAGATAGAATAACAGATTAGATAGAAAGATAAACAGAACACTAAATAAAAACCAAGCAGACAAAAATCCAGATGTTAGGTTAGGGGTCATCATAAAAGATTTTAGGACCTTGAGCAGAAAAACTTTTTTTTCAAAAAGTAGAGAAAGCATCCCAACCGATCAGAAATTTATATTATTATGCAATTATCCCTGTTCCCTAAGTACATTGCCTTGGTGATAGAGAAGGCAGTACACTGGCCTTTACTCCGATTAGGACAATATTTGCATTAGTTTTGTGTATCTTTCATATACATTATACGGAGGGATAATGTGTATCATCATATTTCATAATATTACACAATAGCTGTCTGATTCATATTTCAGTCTCGGCTTGTTTGGGATTTTGTGTTTGTCCTTATGTGCGTGGGCTCTACGAGATCTCTATTTTCAGCTGCCCTATTTCAGTGTGAGTCATCTCAATGGTTTTAGCTGCCGTGAATCCTTTGCCAAAGTTGCCTCTTACCACTCCGGGAACACCACCAAAGAGCTATCATTCCCACCTACGAACCTTACTGTTTGCAACTGCAATACACTGAGTGGCCACCAGGACGATGACGTGACCCCACGGTTAGCTTTTATAAATCCTTAAAGTATCAGTTGATGAAATCATTCTTCTCGCAATTTCCTCAGCATTTTCATCTACCTTTTCATTCCCTCTCATCTCAGAAAATAGGACGGCCACAAGCAGAAGACTGAAACAGGATCTGCACCTCTCACCACTCACAAAAATTAATTTGTGATGGATAACATACTTAAACCTAAGGCGTGAAACTATAAGAATTCTAGCAAAAGAGGTTGGAAAAACTCATAGACACTGGCCTAGGCAAAGAATGCACATTTAGTTTTCTGTTTCTTTCAGATTTAATGCCATCTTTGTAAATGATAATCTATCTCCGAAAATTGACAAATACCATCCAAGGGGGAAAAAAAGGAACATGGGCTTAAAAAACCTGGAGCAAGTCTTTTCAGGATTTGCTCATCACGTACCTGTGGTCAAGTCACTCACTTTCTTAGTTTCTGCATCGCTTGTTAACAAGAGTCAGAAGGATGATGTTTGAGGAAGCACTTTGTAAAATGTCAACTTCTACCCAAACAATTAGTACATGTAAGATTTACATATAACAGCGGTAACAGACATTGTTGTAGCATAGCATCAACTATTTTAACTTGTTTAATCCTTACAACAGTTTTAAGGTAATTTTTACTACTATATTAATTTTATAGATGAATACATAGAGATATTCCATGAAGTGCATAAAAATGTAAGGAATAAACGACAGAGCAATGTGGCTCTAGATTTTGAGTGCTCAACCTCTCATTTCATACCAATGTAAGGTGATAACACGCTTCTCAACGAGGGTCTCCTAAACTTTTCCTTTGCTTCTATGGTAGCATTTCTCATTAAAAGCTCTGTCATACTTTCTCGAGCCTTTGTGCAAGGTAAGTTTGGAAAGCGAGATCAAATATGTAAAAATAAACAATCGAGACTGAACTCAAAGCAAGCAAGCAAAAAGTCTAAGAGAAGGAAAGATACACATGCACCATGACATAACTATAACCCACCTCACCATCCAGCAGGTGTACGATCATTGACGAACATTTTGAAACAGGGCGAGGCGGATCGAAGACTCTAAACATTCACCTCCTTTATTTGCACTGCCATATTCTCATGTCTACCTTTCTCCCTACATCACATCTTTTCAGCTTCTTTCCCCTTGCGGTTCACAGGGACACCGGAGCCAAAGAGGAAGGGTGGAGCTGGACACAGCAGACACCTGCCAACAGGGCCTGGGCTGGCAGGTGGCCAAAAGTGCCAGCAAGTACCGGGGGTGCATCCCACTTGGGTGCTGTTTTAGAGGCATGCCAGGAAAAGACAAATCGGACAGAAGCTCATCAAAGAGAGGAGCAAAATCATCTCAAAACTTGGAGACATTAGTGTGTAGTGTTTTTCTGATCCTCACCCCAGTGACGAATTCAGAGCAACGCTGAGTTTTCTCTGTTTACTCACCGGTTTCGCCGACACAGGAGCACACTCGTGAAAAGGTAAGAGCGGGGACATCTCCCAATTAGGCAGCTTCCTCCGTGTCATTGAGAAATCTTCTTCCTTCGAGTGTTTTTCTTGAATGGTAGGGAAATATCTAGATATTAGCTTTTATTTATAAATTGCGTAGCTCATAAACTCAAAGATAAAGCAGCCAAGACGTCAGTGAGGATTTCTGTATCATCTTTTCAATTGAAATAGTATTTTTTTGCATTAGCTTCAATATAACAAACTAAAGAAAAACAAATTCTATGTATTTTAGCAAATGCAATACAATGCTTAATTATTTGATTGAAGAAATTAAGAGTAGCCATTATGGGAAGGGGAAGAAGGGAATTAATAATGCAAACCTCGAAATAATATGCATAATAAAGTTAGACAACTTTATTATGACTTCAAGAAAGGAGAAGTAGCTAAGGTCTTGTGATTTTCAAGGACTGCATCAAGGAACACAGTTAAAACTGCTCATTAGATTTATTGTACTTGCTCTGTGGCATGAAGGTAAATACAGATTTTAAAAGGTCTCAGAAGAAAGGGAAGATGGGAATGTGAAAGAAAGGATTATTACTTTAAGTTTGGAACCAAATTCAATTTGAAAAATAAAATTTCCATCTTTAACTATGATTTCTCAGCACAAAACAAAAAATGACAAAGTTAAACACTGAAATATGTCATCAAAGTTTTGTAATAACAAATATTATAATATGTATTTTGATAAATTTTTAGGATATGTTAATTTCGAATAAATCTTGGTCTTAAAATTCGGGGAAGAGTAATTAATTGGCGAGAATGAACCCAAAGTACTTGGAAAAAATAAAAGAACAGGATTTCCCAGTGTTTTTTTCTTCCTTCATACAATCTCTAAAATACATTCTTTCTGCTGTGCTTTACTTCCAGGACATATATATGCTACTCAATGCAAAAAAGAATTCTACTAAATAAATCTTACTTTCAGCAGTTTGCAAGAAAAGCAGCTATAGTTTTCTCTCCAATGTTTTACAGTGAAAGATTTGGTTACCATCATATAAAAGATGGTCAGAAATTCTAAAGCAGGCTGTTAAAAATACATTGACAAGAGCCACAATAAGATAAACTAGTGCCAAAACCTTGTTATAATGAATAAAATCCTAAATGCATGAGGATAATACAAAAGATTTCAAGAATTGGAATCGTTAAATATCCCAGTCTTATGGTATCCTAAATCAAAAAAGTATTAATATATTATTATCATGAACCTTTTCTATAGCCAGGATCCAAATCAACATCGACAATGGAACATGATCAGTATCGGTTTGAGTTTTGTCACAGTTAACGAGCCAAATTGATGCAGATAAAAATGCCTTTTTCATGTTGGAAATAGAGCTCGGTTGTCAGAAAAGCACGGTGATGAGAGACCATGGGGAGACGTCCCGGCAATAATCAATCGTCAATCAGTCATGGAAAGTGCTTATTCTGCTCTTATAGGAGCCTGCTCATTACTCGCAGTGCCCTGATCTCAGGAGAGGGAAGATAAAGGTACCTTCCAATGAATAAAGCAATAGCTTTTCTACACTGAGTGAAATGAAGAGAAAAGCAACTTAGATCGGGTTTAGAAATCACTTTTGCTTTCTAATTGCTTGTGTTTTCCATTCTGAAAAGATAGCTTTTCAAAGGGTGGCCATAGAAATAACCAAAATGGTACTAAAACTTGCTTTCTTCAAAACTGGTAACACATTTCTTTCAATACATGTCATAAGTCGGAGATGCAAACGGCAACAGTAGGAACTGATTCACTGAACGGAGTATGTTTCTTAAAAACGTTAGAATAAGTCTGTGTATGGATATGGTGAATGCGGTGATGGACATGGGGCCATATGTTGAGAATATTAAAAGGTTAATCATAATGTTAGTTTCAGGCGAAGGTTATATAGTTAAATTAAATGCATGTGATTCATAAAGGTAAATGTAAAAGCAAAACACTCCGGTGGCTTGAATTCGCAGATTCTTTTTTTTTTTTGGATATTATAATTCTGCCCTCTTGGGATCCGTGCATAATAACACTGAATCCCACCAGAAGGCCAAAAAAAAAAAATTCGTTTCTTCTCTTTTGCTTGTTTATTTTTGAAGCACACGCATTCTCTTTTCCTTAAGTAAATGCACAACCGCTTTGGCACCTGTCTGCACCACGAAACATAACTTAATGCTTATGGTAGGGAAGCTGGTAAGGGGTAGGATTTTGAATGTATTTTCATAGTGGAAAACAGGTTTGCCAAAATAGTTTGACTTTATGAAAGGGGAGAACAGCTGTATTTGGTTTATAATAAATCTTTCACAAATCAGTAAAAGCAAATAGACAGCACAACTGCAACCCATAAAAATGGAAAATATTAAACAACAGGCAGTGAAGTTGTTAAACTTTCCCACAGCACTGCAGGTTTGGGAGGAGGGGGGAAGGCATCTAGAAAATCCACACATGCAACTCACATGAAAAAGTGGACCAAATCACATCAGAAGAGGAGCAGGAATTCCTGCTGATTAGAGGAAAAATCCTCTTAAAGTGACTTTTCTGGGCATGAGGATGAAGGTGTCCACAGCAGTTTCCTCCTCCTATTACTGAATGTTAGTGCAGAATAATTACTTGCTTGCCAAAAATGACAGGACATTGACCCCGCAGACTTATTGAATTCTCGATGCTTGCCTCCAGGCCATGTCGGGGGTTATTCAATTTTGCCTGAGGAGGACAATCTATTATGAGAGATGAGTCAAGAAGGCATCTTCCTTGATTGCCCACCAAAACCATTATCGCAGCACAGAGAGGGCACCAGCAGGGAGTGGACAGGCAAGACAACACTGATCTCGATTACCCAGGGACAAGATACAATTTACATTACTTGAAGCCACAGGACAGAGGGCAATCAGCCCTGGGAATAGGGCGCAGCCCCGGAGTGAGCAGGTATTAACAGCAGAGCAGCCCGTGAGCTACTTGCTTATGCTGGACGTGACCTTTAACCTTACAAGGGAGTCTCTGATTGGTTTGATCTGTAATTATGTAAATAATTTTACATCGGTGAACAGAATTGTTCTCAAAAAGTAGAAGCAAAAGCATCTAGGATCCTAAAATATGAAAATTGGTGACGTTTCGTACTGTAAAATGAAATGATATGCAGTGTATTTACTTTATCATAGCTGTCGTGGATTTTCTGTTCTAAGGCAATTTCATAGCAATAGCAGTTATTTTGACCCAGGGAACTTGTTGCAATCAAAATTACCTACCAGTAAAAAAACAAACAAACAAACGAACAAACAAAAAAACCTGCCTCGATCTTACAATTGTCCTTCCCTTAAAAAAAAAAAAAAAAAAAAAAAAAATTCTGGATCCTGAATGAACAAATCATTTAAGCAAAGGCCCCAGTGTGCAATGTGCCAGGAGTGATGTTGTAAAATTTTGATTTGAGACTCTGCTCAATAAGCCAATTTTATGGGGCTCATGATAACATATAAGGAAATCAAGTAATGCCACTCTTTAGACTTGATTGTTAGCTAAACCTTACTGGATTCCAATATTCTGTTAAACTATTCTACTAAACTGGAAAATTGCACACTATTTTTATTTCTGCCAATGAAAATGCTTTATTGCATGTTTTAAAAAATGATTTAATTGAGAAAAAGAAATGCTTACATTTTTCTCTGGATTATAGGGGTTAGAGACTATGGTAGGGATTTCTGAATACAATGATATGTTCAATTTAACGTATTGCAATAACATTGTGCTCAAAAGACCTAGTAAAGGGCAGATTTTTGCAATCTTGGGAGTTCCTGTCGGCAGGAGATACAATTCCAATAGAAACGATGGTTCACATTTTCTAGATAACTATATAAGGATCCATGGGAAACCGCTGCAAATATGAAAAATACCCCATGTTATTTCAGAATTCTCTTGCTATGCTATTAGTATATCTGCAGAAGCTGAAGAGCAAATAACCTCCCATTCCCCCGTGAACACTGACTAATTAGGGTGTGAAACCAGGACGATTTGTGAAACAGCTTTGCAAAACAAAAGCTTTATGTGATTTTATGCTTGAAGCCTATTCTGAATCAAGTTAGCAACTAAAGAAAATTATATTAAACCACTGACTTAAAAATTAGAATATGTATTAGAAAAGGTACAAAAATAACTGTCAGCCCCTTTTTAAGTTCAAATTTATTAAATAATCAAAATGCCTTGCTTGGGGTCAGTTGTGGCACATACACAGGTTGTTATGTCTTCAATCCTATGCCCAAAGTACACAAGTCCCTCTGTTCAAGTGGCTAATGAAACTAACACTGAAACAAAGAAAGGAAAAAGTGACTACCGAGTTTGGCACGTAGCGGGTACTGGAAAAAAAAAATTGATTACATAAAACATAAATTTTTGAACAAACATATTCATAGGATTAAAGATCACAGAATATTAAAATGTGTAGTTGCCTTTAAAATGACCTATTTTGGTGCTGCATTTTATAGAGAAGAAGACGGGGCCCCTAGTGTTAAGCTTGTGGGAGATGTACAGTTTGAGGATCCAGTGCAAGTCCCTGGTGTTAGGCTCTCTGAGCTACAATCATGCTGTGTGGCCTTTTGCAACTTACTTAACCTCTCTGTGCTTTAATTTCCTCAGAGATAAAATAGAGATAATAATAGTATTTACCTCATAGGGTTGTTGAAAGGATTAATTGGAAAATTATGTTCATAAGAGGCAATTATAAGGTACCTGGTACAAATTATGCTCTCAAACATTAGCATTTAGTGTTAAGCATAAAGCTCAACTTCATGGTTATAGGGCATGAATTCAAAAACAGGCTACTCTGTTATTAAACCACATCGTCACCTCTGCTGGGGACTTTTGTTGTTGTTGTTGTTAATTGTATCACTTTTATATATCCGGTTTAGAAAAGTGAAAAATTCAAATTAGCTGAAGGTGTATATATTTTTAAATCATCTCCAGTCCCAACAGCAAGGGCGGCAGCTGGGCGTATGTTTTACTAAATAATTTGTTCGCATATGATATATGCCGTAAAATCCTGCCATGCAGTATAAGTGGGGTCTAAAATGTCCAGTTATGTAAAATGTGAATAGATTTTGTTGTGAGATTAATGAAAAAGCCAGAGAGAAACTGCAGCGCCAGCTATTTGAACAGGTGACCGGGGCTCCGGTAATCAACTGCCAATCACAGCCTTTTTATCACGGGTTTCACTTTACAAGCACGTGTGTGTGTGTGTATCCATTTTTTTACTAATACGAAATCATACTATGATTCATAGAAGAAATGTATGGCTATATATTTCATTTAACAATCGATTATGAATATCCTTCCACGTCAAAATTATATCACACTAGTTAAAAACGCCAGCTCTGGATTCAGATAAAGCTGAGATCAGTTAACTCTGCCACCTACTAGCTGTGCGACCCTGAGCAAGTTACTAAGTCTCTATTTGTTCATCTGTAAAAGAAAAGGATATTAATAACTCCCACCCATCAGTTCCTGGTACCTGTTAAATATAATAATTCATCTTGGTACACAGTGCAAACACATGACACTTAATATGCTCTCCAAAAACATTAATTTTTTAAAAATCTTACCTCTATCACAAGCATAAACGCCTGGCTGTTAGGGAGGGACCAAATCTGCAAGTGGCAGATACAGGCCGGGAGGGTGGTTCCTAGGGACGGAGGAGCCCAGGAAGGAACTGTGGGAAAACGTAGCTAACAACGCAACCGCAAAAAGCAGGAACACACTTGTAAGAACACCTGTCGATCGTGCACATCAATCGTCTGGTAACAACCCACACCTCCCATAAGCCCTACCCCGGACCAGGCCAATAAATGGAAACCACCTGGGAGTCCTCAGCGTCTTCTCTGCTCGTGGAGACCAACCCGTTCCTCTCTGGAACATACTCTGGCTGTGTATAGCTCCCTTCTTTTCTACAGTAAAAGCTGTTTGTGTGGAATCGCTCCCTGTCTGGGGTCACTCCGTCTCACCGGCCCTGCTTGTGAACTTTCCAAGCAAGGAGCCAAAGAACCAGGACAACAGCCCACCAAGAGGCCAGACCTGACATGGCTAGTGGTCCGATTTGTGGCTAGAACATAATTTTCTAGTCTGCAAATCTTAGACATTTAGGGGTTTTCTGTCTTTTCATCACTATCATAAAAATAATGTTTTATACACACACTTTTGCCATTTGTCAGATTCTTTCCTTAGAATCAGTTATTAATACTTGAAGCAAAATTTCCTGGATCAGAGAGTAGAGGCATTAAAGAAATGTTTTATCATATATGATACCAGCATTATACTAAGCATTATACCAGTATGAGATTCACATTTCTTTATTATTCGATTTTCTAAATTAAGGTGAAATCTATACAATGTAAATCACAATGCGTTAACTGCACAGCTCGCTGAGCTTTTATTTACGTATATCTCCATGTATCCAGCACCCAGATCCACATACAGAATAACTCCCATACGTCGGCAGGATTCTGCTTCCCTCCTCCCCGTCGATCACCTCCCAACTCAGAGGTCAACTCTGACTTCTAAACCATAGACTACCTTTTGCCTTGTCTTGAATTTACATGGAATCATAGTACGTGCTCTTTTGTGTATGTTATCTTTTGCTTGACACAATGTTTTTGAGATACATCCAGCTGTGGTATCAGTAGTGTCTCATTTCTTCTTTTCTAATGTTGTGTAATACTCTGCTATAGGAATATACCCTAAATTGTATATTTCCATATGTTTGGACATTTGGGTTGTTCCCAGTGTGGGGGTGTTATGAGTAAAACTGTTGTCAACACTATAAATGTACACATGTCCACTTAGTGGACCTATGCCCTCATTTCTTCTGGGAATTCGTCTATGAATACATTTTTGTTTTCATTAGGATAGGCATGTATTTAACTTTGGTAGATTCAGTTTTCCACAAGCTTGAAACAATATGTATTTTCATCGCCAACACTTGAGAATTCTAGCTGCTCCACAACTTTATCGACATTTGATATCATCTTTGTGGCTTGACTGTTCACTCTTCTATTGTTGTCTTTTGATGGTATGAGATATTACTTTCAATAAAATGAACATAATTATACGAAGTACGTGAAACAATTCATAAGCATGTCAAAATAATTGAGGTTTTTAGCAAACCCTCTGGATATAAAGTCAATACAGAAAAATCAATGGATTTTCTTATAATAGCAACAAAGAACTTCAATTGAAATTAAAAAGACAATATCAATTACAAAGGTCTCAAAAATATCAAATATTTAGAAGTAAATCTTAAAAAGGATGTGGAAGCCTTTACACTAAAAACTAGAAAATACTGATCCAATAAAGGTCTGAGTAAATGGAGAATTATACCATTTTTATGGATTGGAATGTTATGTTCATTGTGATTAACAATTACATTAATATGTTGATTTTCCAAAATTGATCTAGAGTTATTGATTTAGATTCAATAAAGTCAAAATCAAAATAACAGCAGGTATTTTTGTTAAAATAGATAAACTCATTTTAAAATTTATTTGGAAATGCAAAAGGCTGGGAATAGATAAGACAATTTTTAAGAACAAATGATAACATTTTAAGAGTTACCATAAGCCTATAGTAATTATGGAAGTGTGATACTGGCTTAAAGACAGACAAGCAGACCAAGGAGGTAGAACAAAGGACCAAAATATAGATCGCCACTTATGTATTCACTTGATTTGTGGCAAGAGCATCAACACTATTTATCTCTCTAAAATTAATAGTTAAATTTTGTATGGGCAAATTTATGAATGTTTTTTCTTTATAGCTAAGGCTGTGAGTGTCATACTTAGACATTTTCCTCTATTGTGTTATCGTCTCACATTTTATGGTTTCATTTTATGATTTTGTGTCTTAATCGAATTAATAATAATTTTGGCATTTTGTTAGAATCATAGCTATAACTTTAAGCAATACTTAGCCTGCCATCTCAGTATCAGTTATTGAGTAGTTACTAGATCTTTCCAAGTTTTTTTTTTTTTGAGATGCCATCTTCATCAAGTTCTAAAATTGCATGGAATTTTGTATATGTTTGTGGACTTTCTATTTTGTTCCTTTGATTCCTGTGTTTTTACCTAGAACAATACCTCCATAAAATAATCTTTATTGCTTGAAGGTGCATCTAGAATTGGCTAGAACTTAAAGGCAATGTTAACAAATTTCATAATAATGGCAATCCTTGTGTTGTGCCTGACCCAAACTTCCAGGAATGCTTACAAGAGTCAGATGACTAAGAAAGAAAGAGAATCCCAAATCACGGTCCCTTTAACACAATTTCACGGCAGCAATGTATCCAGCAGAGACATTTGCATGGTAAAAGTAGCTGACAAGTAGGAAAAGTTTCCTGTGGGTCTTCTACCATCCTGATTCACCCAAGAAAGGTAGGTGTATACTATAAGTGGTTGGAACTTTGTTTTACAAGCAAAAGAAAGCAAAACTTTATACCCCTAGTTTGTGCTTTTTATACTGCAAGCTTTATTGTAATTCAAAGAACAATACTAAATAGATCGTAGTATGGATAGATATATTCAAGCCTCAAAATGAACATAAGAAACATTTAAAACCAATGGCTTAGAATATTGCATAACGCTTTTGCCGCTGCTTCTCAAAGAAGACAGAGGAAATAAGAAAAAAAATAATTAAAAATGATAGAAATTAGAAATATTTCCATACATGTAGTTAGAAATCTAATTTATGGTTTTAAACACATGGTGGGTATAAGAAAGATGAAAACTAACTTGAGTGACATATTCCTGAATAGTAAGAAAAGAAGAAACCTTGAAAGGGCTTGTTGCGATACTAACACAAACAGATTAAATATTGCGAGGTAAACATCCCAAATCTGTATTTCACAGTGTGATTACAGGTGCTGAATACTCATGGGTTCTAACCAGGCTCTAAAAAATTCAAAGGTGAGATACACAGAATAGATTTAGAAGTGGAATTTGGAAACGTTATTCTAAGTCCTTTGAAACCAACAATTGGGAGAAGAAAATCTCTGCTTGCCTCAAAATATTCCCTGGTAACATTAGCAACAGAGAGCATGCTGAGATAAGAGGTATCTTTAGTCTGACAATCTCACCATAGCCTCTCACTGTTCCATTCCTTTTCATAACTTATTGCTTTTGTGGAACAAGAGAAGAGGTGCTGCCCTATTTAAACTGCAGAATTAGGTTTATATTCCCTACAGAAAGATGAAAGAAAAGTATTCCAAGGTAGCTCTATATGAAATGTGTGAAAATTAATGAAAAACCAGAACCCTATGGTTCTATGTATAATAATTCTTGCTTTATACATGTTTATAGTTATTTAATTTATTCACCTATTTATCTATTGAACAGTCACTAATGAAGTTCCAGGTATATAAACTCTTCAAGGCTTTGTGGATATCCAGTGCCTTTAGATTCAGAGCCTACTCTGGAAGAGTCTACGGCATAGTGAGTGTCTAGCAATCAGAGACAGTAAATTATAGCTTGAATATAGGAAAGAGTTGGTAGAGCTTATCTTTGGGGTCAAAATCAGAAGCCATAATTTTAATACTTTAGCTGTGCATGGATTCCTCGATTGTATTCCTAGGGCACTCTTTCCAACAATTAAAATAAAATGATTCGGATATACGTTACCAAAACTAAATTATAACTCAATTTATTGTAAATAAATTAAGACCCTTGTCTTGGTAAAATAAAGAAAATTAAAATCCTTCATTCCTGAGTTATGAGTTTAAGAAACATATATTTTTAAATATTTAAAATATACTTTCTACCTTTTGGGAGGATATAATTCCTTTGTCTCCAACTCCTAGACATATTTTTAAAGAAGATTTCTCAATATTCTTAAAAGGCATAGAAGTTCAAAAACTTGGACTTTGGAAACTTCCAAGTTTTGTTTCAGAACAATCCCCATTCATTCTGCAATTTGGAGCAAATGATTTAAATTCCCTCAGTTTCAGTTCCATCTTTTCTTTAGTAGAGTTAATATCATTCCCAAAGACTGGCTTCATTAATGAATTAATATTGGCAAAGATTAATAATGTGTGGATGTGAATTACTATTGTTTTATTTTTCGCTTTCTAATTTCACAATTCTAGAATAAGATTTGGTTTAACTAATTTTGGTAATTGTAATATTAAAACTGATTTTTAGGTATCATTTATTTATCTCCCATATGTCCCTAACACTATACGAAAGTTATAAAAGCATATCTGATATGCCAAAAAAAAAAGAAAAAGAAAAAGAAAATCAGGTAAGTGATATTATCCCCATTGTATAGGTGAAGAAAATGAGATTTAGAGAAGTTAGTAATGGACTTAGGTTATGCAATCATAAATAAAGAGATTTGAAATATGTGCTCATAACTAATATATTAAAGTAGCCACTATTAATATTTGATACCAATCATAAATATTACTGGCTCTGCTGCTTTTCACAATCTCTAGAAATTGAAGTTAGGCTAATAAATTAGTTTATTCCTTATAGTCAGAAATCATGTAGGTAATATCCAACCACCCATTGTTTTCTTCATTAAATTTTGTTAACTATCTGTATATATGCCCCTATAAAACTTGTTTAGTAAAATAAGTCCAATCAATTAAAATAGATTTTGTTTTATATAAATCCAGTATTTTATGGGTTCTATTTTTCCAAATAATAAAATAACATTCCTTATTATAAACACCACCTCAATCAATATTTCATTGCTCTGTGCCTATCAGCTGACATACCTGTTGATTATCATATGAATCTATATGATCTATAATCTATAATCTACACATAAATATTGTTCATTTGATATCTTGATATATAGTGACCTTCTACTTTTAAAAGTCTGAAATAGCCCCTGGTCCAGGTATTTTAAAGACTAAAGAATTGAAATTCTCATCATTTATGTTTAAGCGTATATCAACTACAGCCTTTTATTTTCATCTTTTATACCTCTAACCAAAAGATGCCCCCTGCTATTACCATTATTAAATGGCAAGGCATTTTTTCTATTTTTTTGGATTTCATATCCTACAGTGATTTGTTCTCAAGTTTAATTTCCTCTTAGTCTTCTCTACAGAGTATATTTTAACACTCAGTTTTGAGATGCCAGATAAGGAAATGTTATCATTTCTGTTTTTGTTGTGCTCATTAGGTTATATTCTCCATCTTTAGAAACATTTCCAGTTAATCTTTTTAATTTCCCATTTATTTTGTAGTTACTTATAGACAATTAAGTCCAGTATGTTAATATCACTTACCACTTATCTTATATTTTATCTTAGCTTGTAGAACTCCCTCTCCTCTCCATGGTGCATGTTGAGATTATTTGGGCTAAGCAAAAGATCCTCCCTTAATACCCAATTTAAAGCCAACTTAATGAGCCCTGCCAGTTCGGAACACGACAGGGAGTTTGGTATCCCATCTGGTTAAGTGGAGACTACAATAACTTTCATGATGAGGACATCTGTTTAGAAAAATCAGAGTTCCACAAATCCAAAACTCTCCTTCCTGTACACCCATCGTGGTGCTTTATCTTTATTCTCTTCATTTACGAGAGTGAGGTCTTCAAGGTGACTTTCTTTCTTCTATTCCCTCAACTAAATTCCTTGATAGGTGCAAAATACAGCATCGCAAGTTGAGATCATGTAACTGGAAGTCAGTTTTGTTAGTTTTGCTCCACTATGTTTATTTCCTTCAAATATGTTTAGAAAGTGATGCAAGTATAGAATTGATGATGGGAATAGCAATGATAATGACCAACATTGATACAGTGTTCACTATATAACTGGCACCTACCTAGGCTGCTTACACACATGATTTCCTTTAATCCTCACAACAACCTTATGAGGAATGTAAATGACTATTCTGATTATGCAACATCCATCCATTCCTCACTCACTGTGTAGCCAACGAGAACAAGTGGTAGAGTAAGGATACACAGTGAAAAAAAATAAAATCAAAAATCCCTGCCCTCGTGAAGTTTACATTCTCCCACTCTCCTGATGCCCACCCTACCTGTGGACTGAGACATATACGCCAAGGAATTTCCTCATGTTGTCTAATTAAGGGCATAATCAGCATAAATTTTCCTTGCAAACAAAATAAGTCTTCTACTTTAATTACATAGATAGGAAGACAGAAGGAATGCCTTACCTAACAAAAACAAACAAAAAAATAACCTTTTGTTCATCACAATTCAACTCAGCAAGTACTTTGAGGACCTTTCATGTGCCTTTCTTCTACCCCCTAAATATAATCTGTCAATACAACCCATCGGTTTTACCTGCTAAATATTGCTTAACTCCTTTCCACATCCTTGGTCCCCACCCCTACCTTAGGCCAGGTTGTCATCTTCTCTAGCCTTTTCTTTTATATACTACCAACTTGTCGACCTCTATCTATGCTGGTACCAATCCCACCCACTGTTCACAAAACAGCCAGAACAATCTATGCCAGAAGCAAATCAACGTGTATCATGTTTCTGCTTAAAATTCCCCAGGAATTTCCACTGCTCATAGGTGCCCACACTCATGAGGGTCTATGAAGATGGGCGTCGTCTGGATTTACTATCCCTCTCAGTCTTATCTTGCACTATTTCCATTACCTCCCAGTTTCCTCCAGGCACACTGACTTTCGCTGCTTTGTAGACGCACCATGGTCTGTTCTGTCACAGTGCATTGGTCTGTGCCGTTCTCTCAGACGGGCACACTGTTTCCTTTCTTCTTTACCTAGTTAACTTAGTTAATCTTCACATCTCAACTCACGTAACTTTGTAAAGAGAAAGCTTTCTTGATTTTTCTGGAAAGATCAAGTCCCCACATTATTCACATATTTGATTGTTTACATACTTGCACCTATTACAACTTTACATTTGCTCATGTGAGTGGTTAGTTACTATGTATTTATGACTGACTAGCTTGTAACCTTTCCAAGGACAGGGACTCTCACTTGGGCTCACTATTTAGTCCCACAGCCCTGTAAAGTACCCGGATCAGAGTTCCATTCAATAACAATCACCGAATGAATAAATGAACAACTGACTTGTATCTCCTGCTTGGTCTAAATGAATAAACGCTGTCTTTGAGCTGCCGCTAGTTCCCAATTCTTAACTCTCTCTTCTGTTTCAGATATTTTAAGCTATAGTGTACCCTAAAAATGTTTACGGTGCAACATATTGAGGGAAAAAATGAACGTATTTAATTCTATGCTCTATATTTCCTTTTACCTTAAATCTTGATTTTAGGGATTTATACTTTCAGAGTCTCTTACTCATGTACTCTCATGTGAAACAAATACTAATTTTGATGCATGGATGATACCTCTTAAGTGATTCACCTAAGATTGCACAACTAAATAGTGGTAGCTATGGGTATAGAATGCTTGTTTCCTGACATCCAATTCAGTTCTGTTGCTGCTTATGAGTAGCTATTAATTATCCCATTAAAAAAGAGAATAGATTATAAGAATTTCAGGTAATTATTCTAAAATAATTTCCAGGTCAGTTTACTCCTTTCATGATCTGCTCCTGCTCACTTATGGGAAATCTGAAGACTATTCCTGTCTACAAGATTTAGCTTAGGTATACTGCACCCCCAAGCGATTTCGCAAGATAATCTCTATGGCCTCGTGAGAAGTATGTCCAGTCTTCCTACCTGGTTCCATCCCTTCTAATTCTAGTGGTACTACAAGTCCTTCTCTATTTTTTGAGTATAGGATAAGAATAGAAATTGCTGGCTTGTTGTTTGACTTCAAAGTATATGACTTCATGTCTTACAACAGGGATTTAAAGCATCTTTGAATGAAAAATCCTTTTTCACATCTAATCCCAATGTTTATCCTAATAAGTTCCATGTCGCTCTATGCTTTTTGTCAAGACTTTGGTGTTATGTTTACATTATTCTCTATTGCTTGTTTTAAAGCCAATACATAAATGTGGATGCCTTACTTTTATAATTTTATACACATTTGTATCCGCTTGTGCTGTATAAACACCCTAAATCATTGGTTCTCAAATTTGGCTGCACGTTGGAATCATCTGGGGAGCTCTAGATGCTACTGGTGTCTGGGTCTCAGCTACAGAGATTCTGATTTGATTGGCGCGGAGATTTTTAATAGCCCTCCTGATGCTATGGTTTGAATGTGTCCCCTCCAAAATCCAGGTATTAAAGGCCAATGTGATGATATTAAGAGATGGTGCCTTTAAGAAGTGATTAGGTCATGAGGGCTCTAATCTACTTCTGATGGGAAAAGGAACCAAGAACATGCTTTATTATTGGCCCTAAGAATGAACGCCCCTCCGAAGGCAACACTGAACACAGGAGAGAAAACGAGAGACAAGGGCTTTCTGAAGCAACAACAGTCTTTGCCAACCTAGGAGTGTTTGCCAGAGGGACTGATACACTTTCCATTTCACAATGTATCTGTCTTGACCTTTCCCTGTCTGCCAGATGCTTCAATATTTCTTATGAGTTTCACAGAATCAGATGAGTGTTATTTGCATTGGCCTCTATCACTTCCTGGTTAGGCAGAGATTAAAACCCCTGTACTACCTGTAGAAGAATTTCTCTGTTGGTGCCAGCTATATTCAGAAGACCTTTTAAAAGTAAACAAGAAAACCCTTCTTAATATAATCTATTTTGGAGGATGGGACTTGTTGATTGCATTCACACTATTATTTAAAATAAATGCAAAAGAGGGAAAAGGCATCAAATTGAAATATTAAGAAAATAATATTAAATATAATATTAAGATAAAAATTTGAGTTTTGAATTCATTTTGACTTATTGAACAATTTTATTTGAAAATAGTATTTAAAAATACTTTTAAGCTATTGAATTTGAAGTTTTTCTGGAGTATCTTTTTTTTTGTTTGTTTTTGACAGAAGAATTCTCTGAGGCAAATTGAGTAAAATATTTTGCTGGAGGGGATACTTTACTTTCGAGAAGCATTCCTTTGCATTATGAAATATATCGAGGAAAGAAAAAAAATCAAAGACGAGGCTAAAATTTCTGGCAAGCAAAAAAAAATAATATTAATATTGTGAGTTCTCTTAACTGTTCCATATTAAAAATCACGATTTTAAAATATCTTTGTTAATTATTCACATATTAAAGCATGAACCCATATAGTTTTCACTTCTTTCATTTAAATATCTGGTGTTTTTCCCTTTGATGGCATGTCAAGGGAAGAGAATGCCCTTTACTACTTATCTCAGACATCTGCTGCTAAGGAACCTTCTGTTAATTATCCTGACATATCTAACCTGTGAATTTTTTTTTTGTTTTTGGTTATTTTAAGATGAACTGGAGACTAGGAAGAAAAAGGGAAAAAAAGGAAAAGTCATTTTCCCATTATTTTGTTCATTCACTTGCTCTTTTCACAATTCAAGGTCTAAATATTCAGAACATACTTTACAAGCAATTGTGACATAAAGACAATATATCAAATGTATGAATGTTCTTTTCCTTCATGATAATAGATGATGTGTTTTCAGGCTAATAGATGGTGTGAATGTGTGTGTGTGCATGTGTGTTGTGCTTTGTTTTATTTATTTATGCCATGGTTAGTATCTTATATTCTTAATAGCATCTTGCATTGCTATTGTTAAGGAGGTTTTTGCCTAAAGGAAAAGAGAAGATTTATTCCTATGGGATTTTCTTAGATATTGCATAGATTGGAGACGACATAGTTTTACATTTATTGAAATTGTCTTTCCCCTTGGGTCTTAAGAAAATATGCCTAAAGCTATTACTGCATCTATCGACTCTGTGGGATTTCATGGACGTGGTTCTTCATCCCAAGTGGTTCAAAAATGACCTTTATGAGCCAAAGTTCAAGCTGAGTGAAGGTTCTGAGATGGAGATTAGAGACCTGTCAGTTGCCTGGAAGGATAAAAGTGTAAAATCATATGTGACGTTCAGTTCAGTCACATCAAACACTAAGAAATGTTTACTGAATGAACTGCGCCATCCCTAATTACACTTTTCCCTTAAGTATTCACATTACCATGGGCCCCAAATACCGAGAGTGGTTGCCGAAGAAGAGCTCCTAATAAGTATGCACCAATTACAGCGGGCATGTGCGTGCACCTTAATTTCTTACAGCATTTATTTTTACTGTTCATATGAATTTGACTTGTTGTTAGAAACACTCCATCCCATTCCTCCGCTTCTTTTAATTAACATTTCAAAATTAAGAAAAAAAAAACAAAACCCGAGACATCATAGACCTTTGTTAAACAAGATGTGGAAAGCAAAGGCAAAAGCATGTTTGTAAGAGAAAGATGTAAAAATGTTTTAAACCATGTGCTTTTAAAGAATAAGATCCCTTTTTGCACAGTTCTATAATATCTAATTCATAGGAGTAAAGACTTAAGTGACAAATGTAAAGTAGGCAACTATGGATGTGCAGCTTCTCAGTTTTGGAGGTCAGGTACTACTCTGCTTCTGCATACATCATTCCCAATCAAAATAAATGAGACTGAGTGAACACCCTCAGGAGGGATACACGCCTCCCTCTCTCTGCCCCCCACGATGCTGCCGCGGTCTTTTAATTTGCCGTATCTTGGTTGTATACTTCCATTCTCTGAACAGCTGAACACATATTGCATGCCTTATTGATGCATCATTTGGGAAAAAAATAGCACTTATCTTCTTGTTATAATTTATATAATGCAATATTATATGTATCTGGCTATTCGAGACTTACCTGTTGTGTTGGACAAAGAAAACAAATTAAGTTAATGAACTATCTGAAATAATAACTACTAAAAAGATAATTGTAAGACAAAAAATGCTAAACACATAAATCTGGACCCTGAAAGTCCTATGATTTAGACAGCTATATATTTTTATTAGCTACTCAAAACTAGCTTGACTGTATTGTACGTTAAGTGTGGAGGTCCAAATATTTTAATTCATTGTTCTCCCCATGAAAGAACTGTAAGATTATAATTGGATTCAGTATTGCCTTAAAGCAAATGTGTTTCCTTTAACATTTATCTTTAAACAGATTTCTACCTTATTATTAGTTCCTTTTTTTTAATGCTTACACAGAGAACTGATTTCCCTCAGTTATAATTTAAATAACTCTTGGTCTTCACTAATTCCAAATTGTGTAACATCATAAGATAATCTAATTAAAAAAAGCAAAGGCCTGTACTTTACATAATGTATTCAACAACCAACAACTAAAAACTCCTGTGATTTTTTTTTTATCTGTAAGGGAATTATATAGACAAGAGCTTAATTAAAGTTGATCTCTCACTATTTTATATCTTTACAGATAGAGACTTGCAAGAATAATGCTTCAAATTTCTAAAACTAAAATATCAATCTCCACTACCTCAAAATGGTTCTATTTTAAAATTGTAAAAAGACCATTTAAAATTATCTTTTGTTATCTAAAACTAAATCTTGAACACCACTTAAATGATATACAGACAGTCCCCAACTTAAGATGGTTCAACTTAATGATTTTTCAACTTTACAACATTGTGAAAGTGACTTACATTCAGTGGAAACTGTGCTTTGAATTTTGGTTGTTGCCTGGGCTGGTGACGTGTGATATTAATATTCTCTTGAGATGCTGGGCAGTGGTGGCAGCAAAGGCAGCTCCCACACGGTCACCAAGGTCAATAATCGATCCTCTACAGCTGTGGTCCCCAACGCCAGCTGCCGCAGACTGGTACCGGTACCGGTTCTGGTCCATGGCCTGTTAGGAACAACAGGAGGTGAGTTAGGGAAAGTGAATGAAGCTCCCCAATTGCTCACATCACCGCATAAGCTCCGCCTTCTGTCAGATCAGCAGAGGCATTAGGTTCTCATAGGAGCGCGGACCCTACTGTAAACTGCACATGGGCGGGATCTAGGTTGTGGCTCCTTGTGAGAATCTAATGCCTGATGGTCTGAGGTGGAGCTGAGGCAGTGATGCTAGCGCTGGGGAGTGGCTGGAAATACAGATTATCATGAGCAGAGAGGTTTGACTGCACGATAAATGTAATGTGCTTGAATCATCTCAAAATCAACCCACCCCCCACAGCGATGGAAAAATTATCTTACATCAAACTGGTCCCTGATGCCAAAAAGGTTGGGGACCACTGCTCTAGGGTGTACTGTGTTGCCAGCATTTTTTGGATATTGTGTTTTGTGCTTTTTGCATCTCATCGTGTCTACAAAATATCCACTTTCAACTTACAATATTTTCAACTTACAATGGGTTTGCTGGGACATAACCCCTCTGTAAATTGAGGAACATCTGTATAGAGTAGAATGCCTAAGCCATAGAGAGTATCTTTGCTTCTCACATCAAAGTGCAAATTCGTGACTCGTGTTTTCCTCTATTCAAAAGAGTTTTGCATTTAAATAAAATATGGACTTTCCATCTCATGGTCAAGGGAATTGTCAAAAAGATGTTTTTAATATTTTGTAAATGTTTGCAGAATTTTTTCAGCATTATTACACTATAAAGTTACAACTTGAGGAAAGTTAACACAAGACCTTGTAGCCTAAAGATCAGAGAAAAATTCTATCCTAATTCTAGCAGGGAGAAGGGAAAAGTAACCTTTTTGAAATATGTCCAGAACTCCCTGTTCTCCTTAACAAGGCCTGCACTCACAAGAAACTATTCTATCCAAGCCTAACTAACTGAGCTTTTACCAAAGCCCACTGTGGTGGTCAGGGTTCTCCAGGGAATGTATTACAGGAATTGGCTCACATGATTATAGAGGCCAAGAAGTCCCACAACATGCTCTCTGCAAGCTGGAGAATCAGGGAAACTGCTGGTATAATTCAGTCTGGGAAGCACAGTAGCAGATGTCTAACTTTGAGAACCTAGCGGGCAGGGCTTTGGGAGCTGCTGTAAGTCCTGGAGTCCAGAGGGCTAAGAACCTGCAGTTCTGCTGTCCAAGGGCAGAAGAAGATGGATCTCCCAGCCCCAGGAGAGAGCAAATTCACTCTCCTCCACTTTTATCTGGGTTTATCTGTTTTATCTGGGTACTCAAGGGATTGGATGCTCCCCTACAGTGGAGAGGGCGGATCTTCTTTACTCGGTCTAATGATTCAAATGTTGATCTCCTCTAGAAACACCCTCACAGACATACCCAGAAATAATGTCTTACCAGCTATCTGGGTATCTCTTAATCTAGTCCGGTCGACACCTAAAATTAACCATCCCACCTGGGGAAAAGGAGATACCCAACTTCGGCTCCTTCTGGCTTTCGATGGGAAACAAGTGAAATACCCAACTTAGGTATCGGGTAAGAAACTAAATGACTGAGACCTCATCATAGGACTATGGGAGGCTTCCCTCTCCCACACCTTACGGCCACATCTACCGGACTCCTGTATATGGCGTTACAGCTAAAAGAGCTGCGAGCCTCAGCCCCTAGTTAAGGAGTCTCTAGGGAAACCCAAGGACAACAGAGGAGACGAAACAGGAACATTGAGGAAATTTGAGCCCATGACACCACAATGACAACAAATAGTAAACACAGGGTAAATCCTAGTCAGATAACCATAAACCTCACGCTAAAAGCCCATCTACCTCATTCCTTTTTCCTGATACACCATGCACAACCTTCGACGGAAAACTACAAGTCATGCTAAAAGGCATCTCTGCCTACCTCTGCCCTTGGCGGATACATTTACCTCAACCGACTTGAGCGAAGGGCTCTGTGCCCGTTGTGTTTCTCTTTGCACTGTCGCCTTTTTGACGAACTGTGCTGCTACTCAACATGCTGACTTCCAAGCCGCTCTTAAACTCAAGTACTCTCCCAATTATGTGGAAAAACTCAATGTTTTTGTCTCTGAGATCTTCCCTTTTCCACTTTGGCTGTCTTTGCATTTATATTTTCAAAGATGTTTACAGTGCTAAATTTTTGTTCAGAGCCACTAGTAATGAAAGTACAGTTTCTTGGGAATCAAACACCCGTTTCCTGGTGGTGGTGTCCTCCAGCAAGCTGTTCCCACTGAAGAGAAAGAAAACAGGATTCATCTGCTGTGCGTCTCTCACTCAGTGGTCTCAGCTGCACTGGGTTTAACTCGGTTCCCTTCAAATACTGTGTACCTTCTGCTGTCACTTAAATGACCTTCAACCTTTCTTTTCATTTTTCATTTGTATTTTTAAAGTGCTTTTCAAGCATTCACTGCCCAACCTCCCAGCAGCCAATAAAACAGGTCAATGTGATTAGCCCCATTTTACAGATGAGGTTAAGAGAGTTCCCAGAGGTGACCGGTGACTTAGTGGGAAGGGAGCTAGCAATTGACATTTTCTTGGACCTGCAGTTTTACCCAAACAGTTTCCAGGACTATGGGAAAGCATTATTCACTGCTCCGAGGAGAAAAAAAAAAAATGACTAAGGGTAAAACTTGACTGAATGTGAACCTTTTCTTGAATACTTTGCATTATAATGGCACTTCCAGTATTAAATTTCTGAGCCTTATTTTTAAGATGTTCTACTACCCTGCAATTTTACAGCAAAACACCTGTGGATCTATCTACCTATTTATCATTAATCTATCTACCTATCTCGTTTTCTTTCTCTTTTTCTCATATATTTCAATTACTTTTAAAGTACTTTTTTTTTTTTTTTTTTGCTAAACTAATGGTTACGTGTTTCATTTAGTTATGTGTCTATCTAAAGACGCTTAGCTGAATGTGGTGATTCCAAGCCTCGCAGGTTCAACGGAAGACCATGGCCATGAAGTGGAAAGTAAGCCGATGTCCTTATTTGAGTGTGTCTCAGATAACCAGGGTAATAATAAGTATTTCAGAGTGACAACCTGATTTTTTGTTCTTTGAATGTGTTGTGTATGAGGTAACAATGTCATAATTTGGTGACAAAACTCTGAAAAATCCAATTGTAATGATAGATTAAGTTTCTATGTAAAATAAAATAAAGGGGTGGGTGTGTGTGTTTTTGTGTTTGAGTGCATGTAGATAGGGAAATAAAATAGATATTGCTATGTGTCTAAAAGTAAAACTTAAATATAATTTTTGAGTTAATATCACATGTGAAGCAATGGGAAAGTATAAATCTTTAATAAATGAAATTTAAAGTGAATTAAATTATATGTAATAAATATACATAATAACAAGCAATTATATATAATACAATATATAACAAGCAGATGACACATATATATAATATATATTATAATATATAACAAGCAAAATGACTGAAATACATAATAACAAGCAAATACATAATATATAACAAGCAAATATATAATAGCAATCAAGTGTATAAAACATATAACTAGCAAATGACACATCCGTAATTTACCAAGTTTTTCTGCAAATCAATTTGTATAATTAGTCCAATATGATGATAGCATTTTGAAAGTAACATAGCAATCATCATAGACACTACAGTATATTAATACTTACATATTTTATATATTCATGCTAAATAACTAAAAATATAAATAAGAGTAGGTTTTATTCATAAGTATCTCCATTAAAACCCTATCATGTGTATTTAAATATTAAATTTAGTATTTGTCTTTAAATTATTTAAATAATTTCCTATAACTTTTTCATAAAACCTCAAATTTTGTAAGATCTGTACTTCAAGGAAACTTTCTGAAGATTTTTTAACTTGTAATTCAACAACAGTTGGAAGGTTTGCTTTGGGCTTAATCTAGGCCAGGATAAGCCATGCTAACTCTTTCCTCATCTGTTTTCAGCTCTAATAAATGACTTTTTCCTTACTCAGAAGTCTCACTGCTTATGTGGAGTCCTTTTCTATTTATACTATGATGGAAGCGATTAATTTTACCCAGGTACTCTCACCTCCATGAATTCTCTCAGTTTGTTCATTCTAATTTTTGTAGAGGCATAAAATATTCTACAAATTAATATCAATAGCTTGTTTCCTTTTTCTAGCATGAATTTGGAAAGATTGTGTTAAAAAATTTAAGTATTCTGTAAGGACAACCACCAAATGAATGTGCTTGGTACTATGTTATTTTTATCTTTTATAATATTAGTTTTTACTCATGCCAAATTTATCTTCCCATTTCCCTAGATTTTGATGAGTTTTTTTTAAGTCTCTGCTACTCCTTTATGTGGAATCTGTCTTATCACTGTGCATAAAAAATAGATATTTCTAAATACGTGTTCCTTCAGGTTACTGCTGAGAAATATGGTTATGACTTATAATAACACAAAAGTTATGCTCTGTTAAAATTGAGGCTTTGTTTTCTTCTGAGACTTCAGGACCAAGAACTAAAAGTATTGTAAAATGTGGATTACCAGGGCAAATTCTTGAAGCATGCAGGCAGTGACTCAACTCCAACGTATCTGAGGAGTGGGTGACAGTATTTAGTTTGGCCTTTCCGGAAGCTGGACTGACGTGGAAACCCACTGGGTTGTGGCTCTCACTGCATGCCCTCAAAGGCTCAGCACTCCATAAACAAACTGCCAATGACACAGACAAAACAATACGCCGTCAACAAGAAGGTACCACACAGAGGCAACATAAAAAGTAGCAGGAATCTCGTGGAAAGAGATGAGAGCTCAGGTTCAAAATCCAGGGATGGAAGCAAGATTTCAGCAACTGAGCTGGGAGAACTGGCCTGCGGCAACTTTCTATAGAGCAGCTATCACGACAGAAGAAGCAAGTTCATTAGAGCGCACACCTGTAAAGGACGAAATCCTCTCATTTCAGTGAGAAATATTGCTGTGGTGTGACACACAGCAATATTTCTCTGCAGCTTCTCTCAATGAGGTGGTCTTTGGTTCCCTGCCACTGGAATCCGTGTTGGAGATGACATTGTGAGATTTTTCAAAGCCTCAACCTCAAGAGATCTTGAAGTCCCTTCTTTTTCTGAGACATTGCCCTGAAATTGCCATGAAAGAAGTTGGATTTGCCTGCCAGAGGATGAAAGGCCATCCAGAGAAGAACTGAGGCATCCCATGTGATAGAACCAACTGCTGAACATGAGTGAGGGAAAGAGAAACCACTCAGCAATCCACAGAATGCTGAGAAATAATAAATCCTTATTATTTAAGCCACTAAATATTGGTACAGTTTATTCTGCAGCAGTAGGTAACTGATAGAGAACTTCGCTCTGGAAGTGGAATGCTGTCTTGCAGAACCTCAAATATGTAGCCTTGGCTTTGGCCTGGGCAGCGGATGGAGAGTGGGCCAGCAGAAGGGGACCTGTGGACGCTGGAGAACGGGGGACCTGTGCTTTATAGACTAGAACAATTGAAAAATTGCTACCTGCAGTAGTTTGGAAGACAAGAAATGTATCTAATAAATGTGTGGTTCTTTCTTTATTTTATGGATAGGACATTTTAACACAGAAGGTTGGAAGTGCCAACTGGCTTGTCTTAGCTGAATATGAGAGCAATGAGCAAAGAAGGAGCTGTTTATTGTGCAAGAAGAATTTAGAGGAAAATATAAAAGACCCAGGATTTGCTGACCTGGAAAATAAAATAGACTCTCAGTCCCAATCTCCCCAGTTGGTAAAAATTCTCAAAGTTAAATAATTTTTAGGATCGAATGTGAACTTAAGGGTGTGTCGAGAGCTGAGCTCACCCGAGAGAGCGGAGCTGCCAGGACTCAGAGCAGTCAATGAAGACAGCAAGCTACAATTAAAGGAACAGTGAAGGCTTTAATCACTTACTGCGATAGTATACATAAGGGGCCAACTAAATAGGAAAAAGTGCTGGCTCCCCAGTGCCTCCCACTGGATGTGAGGAATCTGCAAAGGGAGCTTCATTAAAAGGCACTTGCTATTTTATGGAACTGGGCTGAGGTGGGGCATGCAGAAAGGAACCAGCTAGGAGTAGAAAAGCACCGAGTACCGAGTGAGAGTGGAGAAAATTGTCTTCAAAGGAGCACCCTCCTCCAAAAAGGAGGTCCCAGTAGAGTACTTCAGGAAGACCTTAGCCAAAGGCCCCTGATAAAGAGGCCTCCAAATGAAGGTACCTGGGCTAAGAATACAGCTATTCTAATGGGATCAGTACCCTTATAAAGAGGCTTGAAGAAGCTGTTTGCTCCTTTTTTCACCATGTGAGGACAAATACGGGGCACCGTCTATGAAGGATGGGCCCTCCCCAGATACCGGATCTTCTGATGCTTGATCTGGGACTTCCCAGCCTCCAGAACCATAAGCAATACATTTCTGTTGTTTATAGATTGCTCAGTCTAAGATACTTTGTTATAGCAGCCCAAGCAAAGACAGAAATCAAGCAGATTACACCTCAATTTTTCACCCTGTTTTCCAATTCACTGGCTCATGTTTTAAATATAATTACATATATATTTTGTTAAATTCCTTTAAATCCTTTTGAAACAAGGCAGAGAACAAACAATGTATGAGTAAGCAAATGTATACCTCACCTAGTTGCATAAATAATTTGTCAGATTAAAAGAAAAATAAAGGAATAACTTGAATTAAAATAGGAGAAATAAAGTGAAGAAAAATATTGGTAAAGTCATAAAATGGAGCAATCAGGAATGAGACCCCTAAAAAAAAATTCATACCGAAAAGATTTGCTACTGGTAGGCTGAAAATCTGGCCCTGAGCTTTTTAGCAGTTGGTGGGAAAATAGAATCGTGGTCAGTTACACAGTTTACAAGGTATATAAGATAATATCAGAACAGTTGTTAGAAGAAGCAAAATTATTGCTGTTACTAATATCCGACAGAAATTTCTCCCCGTGGTCCTCATAAAACCAGCAGCATGTAATACACTGGCTTACGTCCTCAACCGCACTTTTAGAGTAGACACAATGACAAGTTTCATCATGTTGGTGGTTTCATTCTAAAGCATTTCAGTAAAGACAGTTCCATAGGGTCAATACAATACCATGCAGGTATGCGGGTATCTTCTGATTTGACTAAATCCAGAGGTAGATTTTAAAGTGTCTGGAAAAATGGATGGATTTCATCTTTTAAGCAATCCTTTCTATCTCTTGTTTCTGTCTGCAGATCTCTTGATAGAGGTTCGGAAGCAATGAGTTTGAAATTACACTTTTTGGCAGGCACTCAGAATACAGATTATCTATACTCTTGGTTAAATCTGGACCTATACATTTTAGCTGACAGTTGATCTGTGGAGGATTTTCCATCTCTTACAAAAAATAAATGAGGAGCCAGAGAAGAAACTATACCTGAATAAAAGATTAACTGATGAGCTCATAGCATGGTCCAGAATTCTCAGAAAGTTTCTCCACTACACATACAAGTGAGGGCATGAAATCCTAGCTTGGAAATTTGTTCTAGCTCATGTAATGATGCTCAACTTACAGGTAAAACAATCTTAAATAAAGCACTCAGGGAATGATTAAGTTTGAGCCCTTCTGATAAATAATTTTTTGAATTTTTGCTCCACCCAAATTCCATTAAGAACAGTAGGTTTTAGTTTTGGAAGGAAACTTAAAAGCTCACTTCGTCCAGTATAGTGTTTAATAAATAATGAACTTGCATCCAAAAGAAGTAAAGTCACACTCACGAGAATATATATCTGAAGAGTAACAAAGCTAAAGAAAAAACCGAGGCCTTTCTCTCCCACCATCCATTAACTGACCCTCTGTGAGCAAATGGTTGAATGGCTTCGATGAGCCCAAGGAAACCTGTGCTCGCTTTCTTCGAATCTCCTCCATTCCGTTACCATGAAAATTGGGCTTCGAGGAGAGGATTTTAGTATCTCAATTAATATTTTTTCCTTTCTTTTCAAGACTGTTGTAGTGTCACACTAAAGTTAATGTGATTTTCATGGCTTACACTCTCATTACCTGGACTTCATTGCGATCACAATATTGCTATGAAGAAATATGATCACCTGGCAAAATGCTTCATTTGGTTAACAGAAGGGGGAAAAAAATCCCCTGACCCTCAGCCGGCAACATATTACGATGACATACCAAGCCAAGATGTGCAAGAGGAGAAAATATTTGATGAGCTGCTGTTCTGTGAGTATTCAAACCGGTGAGAGCTGCCAAGTTCAAGCCACTGTGGTTTGTGCTGTCGGTCTTTCTACGGTCCTCTGGGCCACTTGGTACCATTTTGCGATCATGTCACTCCACATATTCAATCTCTAAAGCTCTGTTTGTTGCTTCATTCTGCTCTATGACTCCCCTAGGAGTACCTTCATTTTAATATAAATAGAGCATTTCATCATATGATGGCAAACAATCATGGAAGGTGCAACTCTCGATATTGCTGGACACGATGCATACAGGCGCCTTCCAAAAAAGACCTAAAAAAGACAAAAGACAAAGTTAATAACAGGGCATCAATATTATTTATCTAAATATAATGCAAACCATATTTCTCTTACAGCCAAGAGTGGAAATTGAAGGTAAAACTACAGCAATGTTGTGTGCGTGACTGTTGCCAGGAGAGAAGGAAGCAGTTATTTAATACATCCCACAGCTCTTATCTATGTTTTTAAAAACCAGATTACCTTCATTGCCTACCTGGAATGAGGTACCTCTTTTGAATCCCTAGTAGTTGTTTAATACACTAGTACCTCTTTGAGCCTAGAGCACTGAAAAATATTTTCTGAGAGATGTTCTCAGACATGACAAAAAGTGTAATCCCCGTTTGCCTTGTCGATACTGATCACGGAGGTGGGGGTGGGGGAAATCATAAATTAGGAGACCAGAGCAATGTTTCTTCTCCCGAGGCCTGGCCTTCACAAGACTTCTGGGGGTCTCACTAGCCTTCCCATGATTTCGGTCTCTTGGGCCAGTGTCTTTTGTTATTCCCTCTCTGCCTCCTGGTGGCCTGGCCCCGTCCCAGTCACAGCTTCCGGCAATCACTGGACTGATGCTGCCATCACCGTCCTACGACAGACGTGGCATTTTCTCTGTCCTCCCTGCTGTTGCTGCTGCTCTGTTTCCCGTTTCTGGAAGAGGGTTCTGTCCCTGGCACTGATTGAAATATCTATCAGAATTGTCCAACATAAACCCATTGCTTTATTTTTATCTGTAGGACACACTTCCCCTCCAAAAAAAGAATAACAAAAAAACTCTGTGTTGTCAACAGAGCTAAGATCTAGCAGAAGAGGGAAGTAGACATTGGGAAAGACCATCATACTTAAAGCCTTCCTTTTCGAAAAGCAGGAATCGGCACCTTAGACGGTAACCCAGGCAAGTACCTTAACTGTCTTCTATCCTATAGGCACTCTGACATCTACCTGAAGCCTTTCTCCTTCCCTTACACCAAAGTTGGGTATCCTAAATTTTATTCTGCTTTCCGATTAGGTGGTATCAGATTGACATTGAGTCCCAGTGTCTTCCACTCCCTGTTACCCAGTTGGAGTGCTGGTGGTGTATCATCTAATAGTTCCAAAGTTTTCTGTATCACTCCCGAGCTTCCTCTAGAGGCTTGCTACAAATGCTAGTTATCTTTCAAATTAAATTATGGGGGATTTTTTGTGTTTTTACTACTTAATATCTCTATCATCCAAAGCATTTATAATCTAATGGTGTGATTACCATCCTCACACACACTTTAAAATCATTTATAAGTCGTTGACATTTAAATGCCACTTTTCTGCTAATTTTGAAAATTAAACAAACATTTTTCTCTTTGCCTTCTATCTATGATCACATTTTAAATTAAAAAGTAAAACATGTCATATATTCTTCTTTACTCACATTGTACTTTAAGCTAGTCAGTGGAATAGGCTAGGGAGAAAATAATCTAGAGTCTGGAATTTTGTTTTGCTTTGCTTCTTTTAACAAGTCCAAAGCAGTAGAGCAGAAAACAGGGGGTGATAATTATTTACTGAATACTAATACTATTTAAAAATCATTTCACGTAATCATTACCTGAATACTTCTGAAGAAACTCTGATTGTGCTATGCTAACCCACATAACTGGTCATTGGAGGGGGTGAAATCACACCCAGATGCTATAATTCTATAACTTATTCTTTTTTGACTACACTGTACTTAGACCCACAAAAGAGAAATGAATCATAATTTTCCTTAAACAATTAACGAAATGGACAGAATTACTTAAGAATAAGTCTCACACAGATTATCAAGTTGTTTACTCCATATTATATATTTTATAACCTACCATTTTTTTTTATCATCAAAGATAGATGCTTTTCACTCCAACTCCCTTTGAGGTTTCTGCTTTAAAACACTGTTTTATCTTCTAACATCTTAGAGCATTCTTATAAGGATTTTAAGAATTGTTAAGTCTTCTTGTTGTATTTTTCCTTTCACCACTATATAGTGACTGTCTTTCTTTATTTTTGCTATGTTAAAGTTTATGTTATGTGATATAAGAATAGCTACCTCTGCTTTCTTTTGGCTTCCATTTGCCTGGAAGTTTGTTTTCCAACCCTTGACTTCGAGTCTGAAAGCATCTTTGTGGATTAGATGCATTTCCTGGAGACAGCAGATACTTGGCTTATGATTTTTTTATCCACTCAGCCAGTCTATGTCTCTTCAGAGGACAATTCGAGTCATTCACATTTATTGAGAGAATTGATATTTGGGGTAGATTTCTGTTCATATTGTTGGATAAATTCTTATCATTTTGCTTTACCTTTCAAGTCATTGTGGAACCCACATTCTGGACTTTAATTCTTGAGTGATTTTACTTCGGTGGGTGTCTACTGCACTATTCAGTATATAATACAGGTCTGAGTACTTCCTGCAGAGCAGTTCTGGTCATTGCAAATTCCATCAGGGATTGCTTTTCTGGGAAAGTCTTTATTTCTCCCTCATAGATAAAGCTTAGTTTTGCCAGGTAAAGAATTCTAGGTTGGCCATTATTCTGCTTTAGAAGATGGAGGATGGGTCCCCAATTCCTTCTGGCTTGTAAGGTTTCAGTTGAGAAGGCTGCAGTTAGTCTGATAGGTTTTCCTTTGTAGGTTACCTGCTGTTTTCGTCTTACTGCTCGAAGGATTGCCTCTTTTGTGTTTACTTGGCCAGCCTAAAAACTATGTGATGTGGAGATTACCTTTTCACACTGAGTCTCCCAGGAGTTCTTGTAACTAGATATCTAGATTTCTGGCCAGGCCAGGCAGGTTTTCCTCCAGTATTCCAAGAAATAGATTGTGTAATTTCTTCTCTCTCCACGATGCCTGTAATTCTTATATTTGGTTTCTTTACATAATCTCACATTTCTTGTATGTTTTGTTCTCATCTCTTGCTCCTGTGTTTTCTTCATTTGATTTGTTTAGCGCATAGGCTTTATCTTCAAGCTCTGAGATTCTTTCCTCTGGATGATCAATCCTATTCATAAGGCTTTCCACTGTGTTTTGTAATTCCTTGAATGCCTCTTTCATTTCCAGTATTTCTGTTTGGTTCTTTGGTAATATTTCAATTTCTTTAGAGAAGTTTTCATTCATTTCCTGTATTTTTCTTGTGGCTTCTTTGTGTTGGGTTTCTATTTTCTCTTCAATTCCATTGAGTTTTCTTATATCCATATTCAGAATTCTTCCTCTGTCATTGTATTCATTTCATTTAAGTTGGTATCCATTGTTGAGGATCTAATGATTTCTTTTGGGGGTGACTTTTCTTTCTGATCTTTCATGTTTCCTGTGTTCTTCTGCTGATTTTTTCTCATCACTTTCTCGACTACCTGGTTGAGAACTCGGGGTGCTAGGACTGGTATATGGCCTTATCTCCAAGTCCCCAAGGGTCATTCCTTGACATGCTGGGGAGAGACACACTGGTCCTGTATTACCTTAAAGGTATTTTAGCAAGTTGGGTTACCTCTGACCTGCTTTCTTCACCTCTTGCCAATAGAGATTAGTGAGTTAGGTCCCCCAGCTTAAGCTCCCAGGTGGTAGATCGCACTTGTGTGTATGAGTTCACTGCTCTCTAATAGCTCGAGATGGAAGGCACTGTATTAAGCTATGGGGTTACCCTCTCTGTCATTGATTGTAGTTTGCATGGAGGAGCCAGTTATTGAGGTAATCTGATGTTTCTGTGTTAGGCTGTGGTCCCCCGGATGGTGTATACGAATGCCCCGATCTTTGGGAATCGTCTTTCCATTCCCAAGGGTTACCTGGACTCTGTTTCCCCTTAAGGTGGTGGTAGAGGCAAAATAGATCCCAGCTGGTGTGTGCAAACCTTGGTGTGTGTGCTTCTGTGGTTGCTTGACCTGCAGCTCGGTGGAACTGGTAATATTTTATTCGAGGCTCTTTCACCACACTTGGGAGGCTGCTCCTGATGGGACGGGTCAATTGATTCAATTGCTGAGGTTTCTTGTCAGGATTTTCCTTCCCTGTCCACAAACCCCAATGCTGGCAGCCACCTGGATATGGAAAGCAAGCCTTAGAGTTATGATCTTTTTGATGATCTAAGCCGGTCCAGTGGGCCAAATCAGCAGGCCACCAACTACTGTTCAGCACCAAGGTCCCAAGGATTGATGCCAGTCACTTAGAGAAAGCAGCTTTTCTCACTTTTCCGCACCTCCAAGGGTAGAGCCCACCACACACAGCATGAAAGTCCCAGCTCTGAGGGAGGGGGTTCTGCCCGAAACTGCAGCGGCTAGCACTGGGAGCAACCGCTCAGGATTTGGCGGATGCCAGTTTGGTGGGCTGAATCAACAGGCCGCCAGCTGTGCCCTCTGCATCACAGTCCTGCAGTCTCACGTCTGCCTAGCAGAGGGTCCTGCTCTTTCTGTCCCACCCTGAGCCAGCTGAATCATCAGCAGTTTCCAGGGGCAGAGCCCCCTTTTCAGTGTTCACCTCCTTTGTTCTGGTCCCACTGACCGCCAGAGGTGAGGTGCCTCTCTCCAAACTCCCTTGGGTGGTGCTGAGAAGTGTCCACTCAGACCAGTCCCTCCCCCACCCAGGGCAGTCCCAGCACAGGGCATCGGGGAGTTCAAATGTTTCCCGCTGTTGTCTCCTCTCCACAGAGTCTGTGGTCCCGTGCCACGACGTCGCACTGACGTCAGACACGTCCCTGTCTGAGTGGGTGTGGAGGTCAGTGGAGAAGCCCGGTGTCCTCCTGTGGGTCAGATCACACTGCACTGGCTGGCCAGACAGGTGTGGCCATCCCACACTCTATTCCCTATTGTATATATCATACTCTCCAGTCTTTACAAACATGTCTTCCATTCACCTTTCTTTTTCCTGTGCTGTGTGTCCCACGTTGTTTATCTGCAGATTCACAATGATGTTCTTGGTGGGGAGCGATCCACTTGTGTGTAGCCGTCCGAGTTCTTCGCCTCCTCTCTGCAGCCAGGTCTCTGTCCACCGCAGCTCAGCCTTGCCTCTATTTCAATGTCACGCTGCACATCCCCGGTAGACGCCCTGCGCACTCTTCCACCAGCCCAGAACTCATCTTCCCGAGTCTCTGCTTTGCTCTATTTTAAAAATAAAAACGAACCATTTTAAAAACACAGATGGAAAAATCACTAGGATGTGGTGTTTTAAAAAATATTACAAAGTGAAAGAAATACTAAGAAAGAAACTGATATTTTCAAATGGAAGTCACGGTATTTTACCAATTACAGCTTACTGTTTCCCACAAAATATGTTTTCTTTATAAATGAAAACGGAAGGTAATATATTGATTAAGCAACTAGATTTACATGTATCTTTTATTCTATGAACTGTGGGTATACAAACATTCCAATCCCTTGATAATTACTGATCTCCAGTTACAGGTACATATCTTTTAAATATTTGACTAATCGATTCAGTAGTTACACCTGTATTTTGTCAAATCTTTCATATTTCTGATGTAGCATAAATTGGATGGGCAAATGAGAATTTCTTCTCACATATTCTTGTCACCAAGACCCTCCTCATTTAAATTACCAGAGCAGTCTACAATTCATAATAATTTAAATATAAATGTGTTTCAGCTAGACTAGAATTGATTCAGTAAATTTTTATTTTAAGGATTTAGCACTACCGAAGAAAGTCTGACACCCTGTCACATCATCATCATTATTATTCTGGGTATGTACATCTTCTGGAATTATTTCAGCTATTGTGGGAGCCTCATCACTTCTGAAAATAAAATAAAAACTGCCATTCCAAATTCAGAATAAAGAATTCCAGTAGCAAACCAAGTAAATAGCTTAATACGTTATGTTAGGATTTCAACTTTCTACCAAGATAGATGGCTGTTCACTTAAGCAAACCTATCACGATGTCAATTATCACTGTAATATTATCACTGTAATTTTATGACTATAATATTTGCAGTACCTGATGAACATGTCCTTGGAATTATACAATCTCTCTCTCTTAAAGTTCAGTAAGAAACTTTACCTTGAAAATTAAAATGAACATATCCATCTGATTTAGAATTTTATTTTCATAATAATAACCATTTTTCTTGTTTTATGATGGTTCAGTGATATCAGTGTTGGCAGGGGACAGCATAGACTGAACTCAGCAATCATGACGTTTTCTCAGTTAAAGCATTACACTTACCTATTGATTATAAGGAATGCCAAATTCCAATTAGAGACTCACACAGTGTAATTGTGAAGAAATCATAATGAATGCCATTAACTCCAGAGCATTTTCTAGACATGTTCATAACGTTTTCTTATGTATGGAAACAATGTGAGAACTCCATACTTAACAATAGGCATAGGGTCAAAAGAAGCCTGTAAAAACAGAAGCAGATTAACGTATTCATTTTGTCTTCTTTTGTACCATTTAGAGTAAATCCTTTTTATCTGAGTCTCAGAACAGGAAATTTAATTGCTATAATAAAGTCTATGATACACATGAAAGTTCCTAGATTTCCCACTATGTATGGTGTTATCTGGTGAGATAGTGTGCCTTTATAATTATTCAGATCTAGTGAAATTTATATCAAAATTACTCTCATCGGGCTCATTAGAATTTACGTGACCCAAGTTTTTTAAATATAGTTAGGTGAGGAGTTTTTATGTAGAGTAATGCCTGCTTCAGAATACGTAAGCAAAAATGTTAACTAATGTAATATTAACATGTCAGAATAGGAGTTTCGAGTTCGGTAGGCAGTGCAATGAAGGGACCAGTGAAAAGGGTTGGAACTAAGAAGTAGGAAGTAGGTGCAGCCATTGTTGGAAAGCATGTGCTTGAGAACAACCCAGCAACTTGTAAGGCATGAAAGTCAGAAACTGAGGCTATGGTAATAAGTGACAGGTGGCAGGGACCCAGGAGGCACTGACAAGCTAACAGTTGATATATCAGCATAGAGGTAAGGAGAGGCTAGGAATGGAAAACTTGCAGAAATTGCTTTTTATTTGGCTCATTCAATAAGCATTATCTAAGTATCCACTGTATCATAAGAAATATAGGACATAAACTATCCCTGATCTTTGAAGGCTGAAGTGGCTGCTAGAAAAGTAGATGAGTTGGCCAGGCGCAGTGGCTCACGCCTGTAATCCTAGCACTCTGGGAGGCCAAGGCGGGTAGATTGCTCAAGGTCAGGAGTTCGAGACCAGCCTGAGCAAGAGCGAGACCCCTGTCTTTACTAAAAAATAGAAAGAAGTGATCTGGACAACTAAAAATATATATAGAGAGAAAAAATTAGCCAGGCATGGTGGCACATGACTGTAGTCTCAGCTAGTCAGGAGGCTGAGGCAGGAGGATCACTTGAGCCCAGGAGTTTGAGGTTGCTGTGAGCTAGGCTGATGCTATGGCACTCTAGCCTAGGCAACAGAGCCAGACTCTGTCTCAAAAAAAAAAAAAAAAAAAAAAAGCTAAATGAGTAAAACCACAATGGTGATACTACATAAACCATCCAGGAGCAAAGCCAAG
Source organism: Indri indri (assembly GCA_004363605.1). Taxonomy (NCBI): domain Eukaryota; kingdom Metazoa; phylum Chordata; class Mammalia; order Primates; family Indriidae; genus Indri; species Indri indri. The sequence goes on from RJWJ010000081.1 coordinate 50,377, forward strand.
GAAGGCAAACCGGTGGTTAAAATTAGAGAGCAATGGGAATATATGTGGCCACTGCTGCTGGCTAGGGATGCGGGAAGCTTGAATTGATGAATGATCCTAATTTCTAGGACACTATCATAGCTTTAACGTGAGTAGGTTGGATTATATGACAATTGATTAACCTCCAGCCCAAACTGCTCCTGAATCTCTTACATGGGTTGCTCTACATCCTACAGCCCAGACACCACCAGTTCAGGGAACTGAAGCCAAATGCAGTAGAAACTCATCCCTCACAGATGTGTTGGCCAAAGAGAACATAATGAAAAATAAGCCCAGGTTCAGCAACTGCCATTCTACAAATATTTTTGTTTTTGTGTTATTGCTACGCATTGAAGACCACTTATTACTTTTTGGTAGTCTCAGGCATACTTGTATGAGACCAGCCGTAATGCCTCCATTGCGTAATTTTGAAATATAGAGACGTATGAACACGCTTCCAGTAAAATACGGGCAGAAATCTAAGTGTTCATGTGCTTTTATTTTTCTTCACTTTATTTTGATAGTTCATGTATCAACCTGGCTTTCATTCCCTCTCCTTTGAAACCATAATATTTATTTTTGTTGAAATCATTTTCTACTTGGTATAAAAATATACTTTAGTAAGCATTAATACAAGTTATGGGTTCAGTTTTAATGAAATCTTAAGGCAAAAAAATCTTAAATCCAGCATGCTTCCCTTCAAAAGCATAGGTCAAATATCATGCTCTTCCGGGAAATCTTTTTCCCACCGTTCCTTCCATTGCTCCTTCAACATTTTGAATTTCCATTAAAATTGTAAGATTAGGTGCCACCTAGACAAATAGCTTTTTTCCTAGCCTCTACGTATTTCTCCTTTCTTCTCTTACTTTTTCCCGAACCTCCCATCCCGTTCCCATCTTCACTATCCTATTTCCATTATTTGGTCCTTTCATCCTTCCTTCGGGATTTTAAGATTGCAGAATCCTGGAGCCTGACTGCCTGGGGTCCAATCCTCCACCCACCCTTCAGTGGGTGAGTGACCTTGAGCAGTTACTTAGACACGCTACACCTCAGCTTCTACGTTGGTAAGTTGGAGATACTATTGAATAATAGTACCTACCTCAAAAGTTTGTTTTGAAGATTTGATGAGTTTAAGTATATAAAGCCATGTTTAAACAATACCGAGTTCACAACGGATGTCTAATATTGTTGTTATTTCACAAACATCTACTTGGCTTCTCTGAGCACTTTCTTCTATGAATGCACAAGATGCTACAGAGTCCCTGCCTCGAACACCCCTGTGTATTCTAGGCCTCTCTTGTTCTTCCACCTCTCTTGCCCCAGGTCTTATTTATACATATATTGAGATGATCAAGAAATTATGTAAGTGATACCCCATCCACTATACCTTGTCTGGCTTGATTGGCTTACAAGGAGAGAAAGCGTTCTCTCCATCTGCCTTCAGCAAGAAACCTTCAAGGAGATAGCTACAACTCACAGCAGTGTATCTATTTGTGGCTCTGATTCTTTATATCACCTGTGTTAAAATATCACAATATTTCAGCTGTTAATTGAAGCCCTCTGGTGTCTTGAGTTATTTTTATGGTCAATGTGAGATGACATGTGATAGTTCAGATTAATGGAAGCTGTGAGTCAGAAATTCTGTCTCTGGTTATGGTTATAACTTTGAACATGTGCTAACATGTGATATCTGTCGATCACGTGACCTGTAGTGATTTCTAAAAAGGGTATTTGAAACACCGAACTTTTGTCATGGCAGTAACACTTTATGCTAAATGAAAGCAACATTTTAGTCTCTCGTAATTTTTTTTCCCCTGGTACCCCATGTCTTAATAAAAAGCAGTCATTCTAATGTTTTTCAGATGTCTTCAGCAAACCCAAGGGTATTTAACTAAAATAAGCAAATACCAGGTAAAAATAGATTTATCAGCCTTTATAAGATTATTTGTAAAATGCTGATCATGAGTGAGAAAACAAAGAAAATTGATTTGTGGGGAAGAAAGTCCATCTATTTTTAACGTTCCTCCAGTATGTAGGGAATAGATTCCTTCAAAGTCTAAGGAACAGAAAGCCAATGCACAGAAAGTGTGAACTCTCTAAGAAGGCAGCCTGGAGATCCTTTTAAGTGATGTGAACAGTGAAACTCTTAAAATGAGGCTAATTAGCTGTTTGATGTACTTGACAGAGAAAGATGTATGCAAGCAGAGAGAAAAGACTGCAAACATAGATATCCCTGATTGCATTATTTTCCAAAACTTTAATTAATTTCTTAAGGACTATCTTTTCCATAATTTAAAATGGTTTAAAAGATGTACAACTAACAGGTTCAAAGTGTTTCTTTAGCTAATCACTGGCACTGCAGGAGGCTGAAAATTATAGAGCACATTTTATACACTCCTCAAGCCGTCCAAGAATTACTTTTGCAGGCACTGGCTTTCATTCTTCCTCTGTTTGCGTAACGGCATTGAGAAATGTGTGACTTGACTTCACTAATATGTTGTTCGAAGCCCCAACGGCCACCACTGTGCCCTTCAGGGCACACAAGGTCTAACTGTCTTTGGCATGAAAATATTCTCTTGGCTCACACACGCCAACAGATAAAAATCTAACATTGGCTGTGAGCTTGGTTTAGAAATAAAACTTCCTATAGTTTAAAATGAGTACTTCAGCTAGGATTGACATGTTTCTGTAAAACACAGCTCATAAAGAAAAAATTTGGATGCCAACAGGGGATAGCTCTCTAAATAAAAATTATAATGGCAGTTTGTATACATAACGGCAACTGAAGCACAAACATGCAAATAGATGTAAAGTTGTTTTCATTTACTTTAGTTATCCAAATATAAATAAGTTTGCTAACTTTGCTTATTTTCTCCTAGTGAGTAATTATTTTAAACTTTTTGTGAAGTTTTATAAGAAAGTCATTACTTTAAAATTATTCTAGTATATTTAGGAAAACAGCAAACTTAAGGGTCATTAGTAAAAACAAAAGCAACAACAAAAAAAAAAAAACCTAAGAAATGATCAACCAAGATATATAAGAATAATCACCTGAATATCTTGCTCTCATAGAAGCTAAAGTATCATCCTAATGAATTATGCAAATTTACTAAATTAAGTAGTCAAGAAATCTTATTTAAAGGGACTTTTATCCAGGATTTTTGCCAAAACCATGGATGGTATAAATTTTATGAGTTAATCGATCCGTGCACTGTTTTTATGAATGAGCATCCATGGGAAAATTCGCTCATTCATTCCAAAAATATTTATTGGGGACTCACCAGGTGCCCTGGTTATTGGGGATTCAGAAAAAACCTTCTTCACTTGCTAATTGGTGTGAGGAGATTAAATGAACGATATATATAAGTAACTTAAACATTGTATTGGAAGGTGATATGTGCAGTGGAGAAAATAGAGCAGGTGGCTCACATTGGGGCCTGCAGCCCATTGCTGTTCACCTGGAGGAGAATGGGCGATTTTGAGCACAGAGTAAGAGGATCTGACCTGCATTTGGAGACTCCCTCTGCATGCTGTGTTGAGGTTATCCTAAAGCGGAGCCAGGGTGGAAATAAGGATACCACCTGGGAGGCTGTTAAGGTGAAGCCAGCAAGAGGCGATGGTGGCTTAGGCCACCAGTCCATTGGAGTGGGGAGAGCTGCGAGCAAACCAATGGTGCCAGTCGGCAGGGCTGCGCAAGGGGGGGCCTCCCGTGTTTCCCTTCTGTGCTTTTGATCTCGCCCCTCATCGTCTCCTTCTGGACTGGGCTCCGTCAGTTATCCCAGCCTATCAATCTCCCCGACTCCACTACCTTCTCTCCCAAACAGGCTCAGGCCTCTCTTATTAAAAAAATAGTCCTTTTCTTTAGCCTTTGTAAATGTCAAGGAAGAGGTGATGTTTGAGTTGAGACTTAGAAGATGAGCATTCGTTTAGCGGGCAGAAAAAGGAGAAGAAGAACCTACGCAAAGGCAACCCCGGGTGCGGTGCGCAAAGTCACCAAGGCTTACCGAGGCAGGCACGCGGAGAACCGTGAGTAGCTTGGGTTTGATATTGCTCGAGTGTCCTGGGGAAAGGGAGAAGCGGGCAGTTTGAGATCAGGTCACCATCTACCATCAATAAATACCGTTTTCGAGAGTTTGGCAAGCACCAACATTTTGCACTACAGCATGGGGTGCCAGGCACAGCTCACACTAGTACAGAGGGAAGAAGGTGCTGCCCTGAGAAGCTCACTCCTCTTCATGAAGCATGAAAACTGAACCCATTAGGGCCCAGGATGTGCAATAACAGCGGCCTCTTCTTAGAGGGCATCGTGTATAATCGAAATCGTATGAGGAGAAGAGGCCCAAGCAGCAGGGTCTGTCACTGAGAAGGAGAACTTGTGTTTCAGGGTTGGTATGCCCAGAGCACACCAGGGGTGGCCCCTGGCCAGGGATGGGACTCCCCTCACAAAAATAGCCCACTAATCCTTTTTCAACACAGCACCACAGCTAATAACGTGGGTATTTCAAACATAGCTTTGGTGCGTAAATTCAAACTGTAATTTTACAAAGAAGAGGTACCTGACTACTTTGAGGGGACGATCAGACAATCTAGAACCAAAGAAAGCAACTGTCCCTAATAAAGTACTGTTTTCTTAGGGTATCTTAGGCCTTAACACAAGAGGATGTTCAAGAGTCCTATTGAGATATACGGGGAGACATCAGGAAATTCTAAAAAGAGGAGTAATGTGACTAGATTTGCAATTGCAGAAAGATGCTTCTGGAAGCCAGGTGTAGGGTGGATTAGACAGTCAGAAATTAGTTACATTAAGATAAGGGGGCTATTGCAAGACTTCAGACAAAAGTCATAGAGACTTAAAAATGCAACCGGCCAACCCACACACATACATCAGTTTAATATAAATGTCTTGGCCATAAGGAGGGAGACATTCGGAAATAAATTTTGGAGAGAAAAACATAACAATGGGAAATCCTGCTAGCATCGAACCTCTTTAATAGTGAGAGGCTGAGTACATTAGAGTGGCAATTTATTTGATGGGCAATTGATATCTGGCAGGCTAGTGACAGCCTTGTTGCCAAGAGAGCACGGCTACAGTCTCAGCCTACGACTTTAAAAACTTCACTGGGGGAAAAATTACAGTCGGGCGAGCAGCAGCGGGGCATGGCCTACGGCACAATATGCCGATAACTAAGGCCCAGGGAAAACTGATTTGTGGCTTCTGATCACATGCACTGAGCGCCTCTGCTATCGACTAGCTGTGGTTCACCGGGATGTAGATCTATCTTGGCTAACAAGAAAGCACTAGAGGTCTTCATTTAGCCACCGAGCCCCGTCTCCGGGGACGGTGTACAGCTGTCTTTACCTTCCTACCAATCAACACATCAAAAGCTGCAGAATATATTTTCACTTTCAAAAAATGCAAACTGCAAGCGAGATAAAGTTGCCAAACTCGGCTTGAAAAGGGGTGAACGATTACAGCACGGCTCCAGATATAAGGAATAAATCACGTGTGACCAGCCAGAATTTTCTTATATGTGTCCACAAGAAAGATAACCGAGTCTGTATCCAGAAGACATCCACACCATATTAATTTGGCCAAGAAAGGATTAAAACCATTTACACCGGATTTCTTATTTGAATAATTCTAAGCAGTATACTTCCTCAGGATTTCTCACTGAAGATAACTGGTTATAATGAAATTATTAAAATATTCATCTTAGTAACCCTCAAATAATTACTTCACATGGGTTTTTCACTCAATGCATATAGATCAAGGCAAGAATCCATTTCATTTTGCATTTAATTTCAACAAGTTCTTCCTTTCCTGGGAGTTTGGGACTCCATTTGAAATAAACTTTGAATCTTTAAATGTTTTCTCAAATTATTGTTTTGTTTTTTTTTTTAAACACATTGATTTTAACCTCATCAAGACCTTTCCTCACAGATGTTTTCCAGGAAGACTTACCTGTAAAAGGTCATCGCTGTTTCCCCGCTTACAAGAATCATTTAGTTTCGGCACTCTTGATTTTGGGATGTGTACAGGTGTGTGAGAAAGAGAAGGTTCCCCTTTGGTAAGCTCTGTTTAATTCTCTAAAATGAGTGAAAGGTCACACGGAGGAGGTAGGCTCCTTGTGCATTTTCAGTAAAAGCCAGAGCTTTTGCTCGAAATTCCAGGTGGCCCAGTAAGGATTGGAATGCATAGTTTGGACTGTTTTCCTTTCGGTTATCTTTTAAGGGAGATGCCACTTTGATTTACTGGACCAACTGAAACAGTCTCCTTCTTGGCTGTGAGCAGGACAGGTGCCGGATTGTCACACATCAGTGTATACGTTTCTAGGTGCCGTCAGTTCCTTTATTGGGAGATCCATCCGGAAGGGGTTCTACTTGGGCTCCAAAACTCCCTGTCTTAGAGACATCTCCTCATAGCATTGCTTCCCAGCTCCATGGAAAGACTAATATTGTCTCACTGTTTCATATATCTCTGAACTGACGGTACAAGAGGGTTGGTGATATCATAGCGTGCACCAAATGCTCTTTTGTTGTCCCCTGCATTTTTAAACATAACCATTAAAATTAATTTTATTAAACATTGGTGTGTGATGCAGAAGCAATAAAAAAAAAATCTTACCACAGAATAAAAGTCACGTAAAGAAACAACGCACAAATTTCAAACCTGAACTTTAATTTCCTCGTACATATTTTCATATTTCAACATAAGCGCCAGGTCTCATTTCAACACTTTTATTAAGAAAATCAATCTTAATAGCCTTTCAAGCCCATTCATTCCACGAAATTTCCCAAAAAGCTTAAAAGAATGCCTATTTCCACATGAAGGACCAGACAACACATAAACTAAACTTGCAAGACATGCCATTTTACATACCTTTGTAACATCCGGATTAGACTATGACAGTGTCTATCTACCTCCCGGGGCAATTCTTAAAGACCACCCAGGAAACTCCACCGCTGCAGAACACAGCTGCGGTCTGTTGATTTAAGAATGTAGAACCTTGCAACAGTGTCTACACTGTAACAGCAGCCCATTTATTTAGAGCACAATTAAAAATCTGAATCATGAAACTGAAATATTTGGCTTCACTAGAATTGGAAGAATTCTTTCACTTTACACCAGTGCGTTACTTGTAAAGCGGGACTTGGTCCAGTTTTGTGCACATCTACACAGCAGCTGGAGAGCTTTAAGAAGGGTCTTATTTAATTTAATGCAATATGTAATAAAAAAATAAAATCCCCAGAGTTAAACATAACCATAATGTACCTCGATGAGTACATTTAATTTATTTATAAATTTAAGTAAATAAATAAAATATTTAACACTTACTAAGATGTATGATAGAAGTTTCTGACACCCACATAGATGTTTTATGTGTCGTTTAGCTAAGGTCAAAGGTTAGAGGGTTTGAATAGAAAATAAACTCTTATTTACATTTCTCTAATAAACAGATTGCCTGTAAATTTTCAGTGTACTAATCTTTGTTCTCCTGTCTAATATGTTACCTCCTCTGCCCAGTTATATTTAGGGACCAGACTCTGGACTGGAAAGTAGGGATCTGGTCTCTTTAAATTTGTCATAGTATCAATACAAGGTTGTCTCAGCACGACGCTCTTACTAAAGATCCTACTGAGGATCCTACAAGGAATGGATCCTTAGAATCTGTCCTTAGATACCAGATATCAATATACATGTGAAATTATAGCTCCAGCCCCAACAACAAAGACTCCCAAGGTCAACATTTCTCATGTGTACAGGACAGGTGTAGATGAAAATTAATTTAGAAGTTGAGGCTTCATCTTAGTCAGGGGGTAGAAAAATAACACATTTCATTTTTCTAAAGTGAATCAACTTAATTTTAAAAACGCGTACTAGTCCTCTGAGATGTTTTTAATGTAAAATGTGTCTAAAGGTGGGAGTTTTGCTGCGGAAGGATTTGAGTTTGCTGTGAAGTGTCAGGAGAAGGATTTGTCTTATGTTAAGTAAGAGGCTGGTGAGAAAATGAGTCCTTTTGACACGTGGGCCAATGAGTTAGAGCCCTTCTCTTTGTTCTCTTGGAGGAGTTGAAAACAAGACTAGGTAGAGTTAATTTCATCGATGGCAACGTCCCAGTTACTGCTCTGTTTTCACCAGGCAACTTATACGCAATTAGAGTAAAATCGTTTGAACTAATGGTCAATTAACAATATTCTTTGGAATTTAAGGAAATAATTATATATGGAATTTCAAGATTATTAATATATAGAAAACAAAGTGTGCCTTTTTCTCCACTTGGAGAAACATCCTATAACATGATCAGTTGCTCTTTCTGTAAGCCTCACAGTGCTATGGTGGTCTCCTGACTGGGTGACAACATAATGTCACCCAAACCAGAACCGCCTGAGAGTGAGAGGAGGAACTGAACACGTTAAACCGGTACTGCCCCAGGCAAACAAATAATCAGTCTATCTACAAATAACTAGACTCTTCCAAATATAGCACTTTCCCATAGTATATAATTTATTTCATTTTCACACTACACTTAGAAAAAAATGACCCCATATGCCACTGTAATCCAACTAACAATCTTCAATATCAACAAAAAGATTCCCAAATCTGTGTTTTAAAATATTTTTTGCGTATCATCACCAATAAATATTTTGACTCTGGGAGGCAGTTAAGATTTGTTAAGTTAAACCTGATTTAACTTAACACATATCTAATTTAACTTTAACTTAATACATAATTTGGACTTATAGTTAGAAACATTTTATTGGTTTAAATTGTTGCAGAAATTACAAATAAAATTATGAAATTAAAGCAATACCCATTCCTGAATTTTAACCAATAATAAAGGCCATTTTCAAGTCATTTAAGACTGTGTTGCACATAATAACTTGAGTGACGGTGCGTGTATATGTGTGCCTGTCTGTGTTTGTTGAGGGTGGGATATGAGAAAGGGACTATTTGCTCAGGTTTTTTTGAGCGTATTTGAAAGGCAAATGTAGTAAGTTCTCCGCTTTATTGTTTATTCGGGGGATGGGTACTAATTTATTTAATAAACTTTTTACATATATATAAATAACCTGATATAATAGAAGGAGACTGAGCTTTGAATTAAAATAAAAACTGAATTTGAATCCCAGCATAATCACCTAATTTTACGACTTAAAGCAAATTGCTAAAACTTTCATTCTCATCTCTCTAGTTTGTTTAGTGGGGACTGTAATCCCTATTACAAGGGTCATTTTGAAGATCTGTGACATTTAGTATAGTACCTGGCTGTCAGTGGGCACTTATTAAATAATTATGTTGTTTGACCCAATTTTAGAATGACAATAAAATGAAATATACTACACTACACAAAATTTGACTTCACTCAAGTGATTCAAAAGGCATTTCAGGATCTTACAATATTTTGAAAGTATTGTTATAATCATTCACTTTTAACACACTATAGTTTTAAGTTCAAGATTAAAAATATGACTTGGAAAGAGAATTCTCAAAAGGTGTTATTTCATTGCTTAATAGTTTGGGATAATTCTGTACTGTGAATAAAAGAGAATATTGGGTTTCCTTAAAACTATAGACTTTTCTCTTTAGTTTTACGGGAGATGAAACTTTAAATTGGGAATTTGTTACAATCATTTGTACATTCTTAGGCAAATTAAAAATCTTTTTGGAGCCTCAGTTTCTCCGTATGTAAAATGAAGCCTTGAAATAGGTAATCTTTTAGACCCTTTGTATCAATAAACTTGATTACCTTTATTACTTTTATTTTCAAGAAACAAACAGATCAGAATGAAATTGCAAAATGATTATTTTATGAGTTTTCAAAAGACAGCTATTTTTTCCACTTGCTAGTAGCAAAAAGGAAATAAGTGGCAGCTGAAACACAGCCGGTAAGAGAGTATTCATTTACCTCCTATACTTTTTCTATGGGCGGGATAGAAGTTCAGGGAGGAACATAAACAATAGTCGGTTGGCCTGATTAAAAGAAAAGAAGAAAGAAAGAAAGGAAAAGACAGAAAACCACCATTAATCAAAATGACCCTGACTGAAACTTCTTGATAGAAGACTTATCTCGCACCTTCTCGGGCAAAAGAATTAAAGGTCGTTGGAACAACCTTTTCCACATGTATTTCATTCTGCTCCTGCTCAAACCCTGCCTCTCATGTCGAATTCAAAACTCTGCAGAAAATGACCCAGGGTGTGAAAGGAAGATAGTCTTCTATTTTGCCTTCATTTCCTACAGAAAGTATTTAGATGTTTGTCCAGGAAAAAAAAAATATATATATATATATATATATATATATATAAAACATTCTGCTTTTAAAAAGAAAATGCAGGTAAAAAAAAAACCCTATTCAATCACAAACACATTGCAGTCAGTAGCTATGCTTCAGACTACAAATCATAGCGAAAGCCAGCTTCTATCTATCTATGTAACCCATAAAATGCCTTTTTAACTCAATATTGTTAGAAGCATTCTATTCCAGATTTGAAAGGATTTCCCTATTATTTTCTACCCAAAAGATTAAGTATTAAATAATGACCCAAAAAATAGATACCGCCTTGTTTGTTAAGGAGACCTGTCTTACACTTTCCTAACATTAGAGCCAGATTTCACGGTCACAGGAAAACAAAACACACATAATGGAGTGGTTATTAATTCAATAAATCCAGCAGCTCTCGTGCTCTGGGCAAAAGGCAAAGTTAAAAGCAGCTGTTCATTGACGACATATGGGACATGGCCAGGGTGAGGTAGCTGCTTTAGCACATCATCCACCACTTTTAAGGCTGACTGCACTCAATTTCTTAGACAATCTACACACCATTTTCAGTTCTGTACCTCCATAATTTATCACAACAATACCTCAAGCACACAGATTGGAGGGGGAAAATGAAAGCAATTTACAGTATCAAGATGAAAGTGGCTGGGTGGGTGGAGAAGACCTACTATGTAAATCATATCCACAACTTCAAGGAATGTTGACATAATATTCTGGAATTAATTTTTTCCAGCATTCCTGTGTGGGTCACACAAAGGTAAATCTAGTTTCTCCTCCCTACCTCTTATATCTGGAGTTGTTTATCAATATGTTAAAGAGGAAATTGATTTTACCTCTGTCTTCTACAGGGACAATAAGAACCTTATGTATAAAACTCAACCAATAACAATGAAAGGAATCAGTGGAAACATCAGCATGCAATCTTTATATATGTCTCCCAGTTAAAGGTCATAGGAAGACAGCAATAAAAAAAGGCTGAAGCACAAATAGGGATAGCAATCTATGTGAAATAGTAGTCTCAATTATTATAGCCTAATCTCATTATGTCTTCCTTTAAAATATGTCCATAAAATCTTCCTCAGACTCGTATCGGTAAACTAAATTGGTCACAAACACCTTACCATAGAACATTTCAAGACATAAAATTTGTATATGGTTATATAATGTGTATTTCATGTAGGAGTTTGTTTTTATACTCTAATGAGAATAGTATGCTGATATCTTCGTCAAAAACAAGGCAACTAGTGATTTCAATCCACCCGCTCACCCCCGTCCCCATTCTATTTCTTTCTCTCTTAATCTTCTCGGGGTTGATTGAAGCAAGACAAGGGTGAACAGTTACAAGGTTGTGAGAAATAATGCAAGACAGACAGTGTCTCGGGACAAAGGATAATAAGCAAAAACCACAACACGTAAGAACATTCTAGAAATCTTTAGAAATACTCTGAAGGAATCTTAATTTCCCAAAGACATGCAAGGCAAGGGATTAAGGCTTTGAATATAGTAAGGGGAAAAATAGACCTTCGAAACTGAGAAACTTGTCAACATTCATTTAAGACACTTCTTGTTCCATAAATTAAAGGAATAAAATAAATAATTCCCTAGTTCTTTTTCTTGCCTGGGTATAAAAGTAAGTTGTTTATTGCAAGCAATTTAAAACATATAAAAACCAAGAATGACACTTAATCCTAAAAGTTGGAGATAACCTTGATCTCTAGTTCTAGTTCTGTCATCTATTGTTTATTGTGTGAATTACATGTTCATGTCTTTCATCTCTTGATTCATCTTTTTAATGTAAAATGTGTAAGAAATCTTTTTATATTAATGATATTAACTCTTGGTGTATTATGTATATTCTAAATATTTCCCCTTTTCCATTTGCTTTTGCACTGTTTATACTAAGTGCTTCATGAACATTGTTTTGTTTATTCCTCACGAAAGTCCTTATGTGGCAGTTACTGTATAATTATCATTATTACTGTTATTACTATGACTATTTTACAGATCAGAAAATTGAGGTATTTAGGGTTAAGTACCTTGCCCAAGGTCATACCTAATAAAGAGTGGTTTTTTAAACCTGAGTGTGCCTATCTCTAAATCAGTGCTCTTGGCCACTGGGTGTATTATCATTACAGGTGTTTTTAATTTTCATGTATTTAGTCTATCAATCTTATGAATTGTTTTTTTCCTTTCACTATTATGCCTAGAAAGACCTTCCTCACCCTATGATCAGATACAAAGTCATCTCTATTTTTCTTCTAGGTTTTTTTTATTTCTTCCTTTACATTTTACTCCTTCATTCGCTTGCAATTTATTTTAGGGTATAGTATAAGACATTTTATTTTCCTAACAATGTGGTGAACCAATCAATGTATAATTAATCTAGGATATGTATTTAATAATTCATCTTTTCCTTGGTGCTTAGAAATGCTGATTTATCAATATTAATAAGTGACTTTAAATGTTTTGGCTTATTTTAAATATGTGATAAGATATAAGGGAGCAAGTTATTCATTCATCTGTTTTTGAAATGCCTTTGCCTATAATTCACCTGTTTATTTCTCCATATAAACTTCACAAATGTTTTGAAAATGTTAGAAAAACACTGGAGATTTGAAATGAAATTGCTTTAGGTTCATAAATTAATTCGAGGGAAAATATCTATTCCCATGACCAAATGTTGACCTTAATGACATGGCAACTCGTAACTCGGTTATTATTCTTTGTTTGTTTTCTATGGTTTTGGTGTGAATCTTTAAATCTTTTGAAATGCTAAATAAATTCTATTTTCTATTTCACTTTGTTTCCTCATTTATAGCCCAAGTCAAAGAATTTATAAGTTTAAGCAGAATTGATTTCTCATTACATAATGTCTTCTTTTTTCACAAAAATTACATTTTTTTGTGCATTTAATAATTTTAGACTTTAATATATATTTTAACACTTTTTTCAAGTATGACGATAAAATGACTTTTTTAAGGGTTAACTTTGCATTTTTTCTTATAAATGAACATTACAATCACTTATTTATTCACTCAAGTTGTCATTAACAGAAACCTACTATGTCTCCGGCACAATGTTAGTAGGTAAAAGGATGGAATAATTCTAACATCTAACATTAATGGAGTTCAGTATATGTGCTAGCCACTGTTCTAAGAGTTTTGCTCATCTAAGCCACTTAATAGCCTGGTTATCTAAGTACATGTTATTATTAGCCCTGATACACAGATGAGTGATTTCTTACCTGTGCTTATATGGCTAGCAAGTGGCGACGCTAGGATTTCAACCTACGCACTGTGATGCCAGAGCCTGGACTTTTAACTTCCACGCTGTCCCTACCATTGGGAGCTTCACAATCCAGTGTAAGGGACTAAAACGCAAAGCTACAATTCCAACTACATGGTAAGCACCAGCAACGGCAGACTTCTGATGCACACAGAAAGGAAGTGCATCGCTACCTGGGAAAGTTCGGAATGACTTCATGGATAAAATGAATACGCACTTGAGTTTTGAAGGACGAGTAGAAGATCACTAGGTACATAAGGGAAAAAAGAATGTTTCATGCAAAACAAACGTGTAAATGTAGGAAATAACAAAGGGCTCAGTTTATTTGGGGATGACCACAGTGCAGAACACCTGTGGGAGAGCTTCCGGAGATGGAACCGGAAGCCTGGATGGCACGGTTGCTCCTTGTGTCACTTTGAGTTCCCTTAGGAATCTTGCTTGGATGTGAGGAAGGTCTGAACGCATATTCATTTTGTCACCCTGTTGAATGTCCCATGTATTTACCATTACTTAACTACTACATCTTATTTCCCTGGAAATAATTATATTATGTTTATAAGGCAGTGGCAAAGTGCTCAATTGGAGAGAATTCTTCAAACTCACCTTGAGGATTCTACTGTTGTCAAGATAGTCCAAATAATAACACTGCTTACCAAGCACATGTACCATATAGTATCATTATCCTAATAATCACGGGAGAGAGGAATCAGAAACGGCCATCTGTATTTTATCAGTGAAGAAACTGAGACTGGAAGATAACGAGAGATTTACCCAAAATTAGAAAGTTACCTAAATTATTAATAGATTGGAACTCATGCCTGGATGTTACATCAGCAGCCTGTGTGCCATATAACACTAACTCCTAGTGTGATGTGGAAAATTAGGAGCAAAGACAGTATAGCTTGCATTAGCTGGCCCATGTACCTACCCGGGACTTAGTACCACAGTGAACTCAGATGCTGTTAGAACAGCAGGGAAAACCAATGCTCTCTGAAAAGTTCTAAAAACATTTGTTGACTATTAAAGTTTCAGGACTTTCAACTATCTTTTATTTCTAAAACTTTGGCATTCTATATTTCAATCTAGATAGAAATTACAGATTTGATCTAAGTAGAACCATACTGAACCTCCAGCTAAGTTTATTTGCTGATTAGGAGCAAAAGAAAGAAACTTACATTTGCATTTTCAGCAATTCCTCCCTAAAACCAACCATTTAAATACTCTCCAATTTTCCACTGCTTTTCAGAAGTACCTCTAGCATCTTACATCTCTAATCAAGGTAAATATTTGACATACTGTCCAAAATACTTTATTAGTAAAAGACTTTATACATAATGTGAAACGTTGAGAAAAAAATTAAGTTTATTTGCTTACTACCTCATATGTTTTCTTTTAGGTATCTGAATCTCATCCTACGGGAAAACCTACATTCCACTATAATTGCACAGAAAAAAACAAAGAAGTTAATGAATTGTCTACTGAAAGTTTTACTTTATTAATAAGGTCCTTTGCCACCACTCTAGAAGTTAATTAAGGTGTTATTGGTTTGCAGATAAATGGGAGTGGGGCGGGTTGAGTACATCAACAACAGCAGCATAAACTAACACTCTTGTGACACTTATTGGAAGCCAGCTTCCGTTCTAAGTAGTTTACGTAACTCATTTCATCATTAAAAACCTGATGAGTGGTTATCGTCATTCCATCTGGAGATAGACACTTAGAGGTTAAGTGATTTGCTGAAGGTCTTTGTCAGCCAGATCATGGTGGAGCTGTGGTACAAACCTTCAAACGAGACTCTACACTGCCTTCTGGTGAGTAATGAATGATGGAAATACTAAGGTGAACTTCAAATGCTATTTTGTAGAATATTAGAATATCCTCTGAGGCTAGATAATTGATTAAAGAGTTCTGCTTTAGAACACTACAATGGCTAATTCATAAAATGGACCAAAACAATAATACTTGGACCACTTAAGGAAAAATCTCTTATTGTATAAAAACAATGTTCTAGTCAGTCACCTAATTATTAACCGGAGTAAAATGTCCATCACAAAATTGGATAAGAAGTCAAGGTTGCTCTACTGCTGAAAGGAATTATGACAAACAAAAGGATTTTATTTAAATTACTATCAGTGGGGTGACTTTTTTAAACAGGATATAGGATGTTTAAAATTAATTTCATGTCATGGTTTAATTACTAATGAATTTGCTCTTTTGAAAGTCTGATGACAAAGATCACACCTATCTAATTTCATTGGGAGTATTAGTCATTGAATTAGTTAATTAAGAATATTTATAAAATTAATTTTATTTTCAGTGTACAAATGCTTCTTAAACATTTTTATAAGCTCTTTCCCCCACTTCAAAAATGTTTTGGGGTAAGAACAAACTAAATTTATCAATAATCGATGGTTTAGGCTCTGAAGGTTAGGCTGAATTTTAAAAGTTATTTATCATTATTTATCAATTCCCTGAGGGTCAGCACCTTCATAATTACATCTGTGCTATCTGCCCAGTCGAATTGTTCTGATGATCAATTGAGGTAATGTACAGGAAAGTCTTTTTAAAACTGAGTATTGTAAGTACTAAATACAGTGGTGTAATTATTATTAGAGATAGCGTGTGTTTTTCCCCTTACATGCATGAGAACACATAAAAAAAATTCCTTTTTTATTGTTTAAGTACAATTCTGAGGACTAAGTTTGAAGAAAACTAAGGAAAGGTGCTTTTCCTATGTTCCTTCAGTGTTAGAATTAACTTCATTTCTCTGACAAACTGCATCACAAAACCTTCTATCTCATTACCTCACAGTAAAGAAGAGATGATAGCTATTACACAACTTCGAATACTTTCTGATTTGTTTACCTCAAGGGTAAGTTGGGCCTTTGTTATAGGAATGATATCGTGGTGAAAATTCTAGAACCCTTGGAAAGATGTGTCATTTTAATTGAATGTCATCTGTTTTTCTGTTTTATATAAGGCCAAATTTTAAACAGGCAAAGAAAAGACGGCGTATCTAGCTGCCTACATGAAAACGATTAACTCCTCAGCTGAATTGTTCTGGGTTGACTACCCTGGTTCCTCAAAAAGCTGAGATGACTTTAGAAAATTCATATTGTGAATTTTAAGGATTCATAAGTTAATATTACTAAAGCTAGAATTTGAATTAGTATGTTTTATCTTAGGTAATATATTTTATCTCCATCTTACATTTTTTCTCATTTTATCACAAGGTTGTAAATATTGGGATATTGCCACCTCTCTTTCAGACTAAAACATGTGTCTATTTGCCTAAAATGTATTTATACCAACCACCTTCCTTGCGAAGAAAATTAGAATGAAAGTAGAAAATTGGGTTCCATGACTTCCTGACACATATAAATAATAAATTAGACCTTCCAGCATGAAGGAATAATCATTTGTGATGTTTAGCTGACTATCCAATAAAATAAGACTATTTTTATGAACACGAATATCTGAAGTGCCCCTTATCAATTCAAGTTGTATCTTTCTTGACTCAAGAACAAACTTATACATAAAAGGAAGTGTGCATTTAATGACACAAATGCAAAGCTTGTTAGGAATAAGGGGAAGGAGTAAAAGGAACTTAAGTACATTAGTTAAGACTTTGCTTTTAAGGTGGAGGCAGCATTTTAGCCAGAGAGGAATGGGCCATCTACAAATAGGCTTTAGTCAAAATCGGAGTGTTTGGTGCCATGCTTACAAAACATTCATGAAGGTTAAAAAAAAAAAAAATCACTGAACCACATTTACTAATAAGATACTGATAGAAACTCGCTATGTGGTGTTCTACAGGAAGGTACTATGGAATGTACCTGTATTACTCAGTATTTAACTTAAAAAAGTATTTTGAGTGTCTGCTACATATTAAGCACTCCGTGTGGTCTATGTGGTGCTAAAGATTATAAAGTGTGGCTCCCAGTAAAACATTTAAAGTAGAACTGGTTATGAAGAAGACCCCAAAAGCAATCACAGCAAAAACAAAACTAAATAAATGGGACCTGATCAAATTAAAAAGCTGCACAGCCACGGAAACTATCACGAGAACAAACAGACAACCTACAGAACGGGAGAAAATATTCACATGCTACACATCCGTTAAAGGGCTGATAACTAGAATCTACACAGAACTCAGGAAAATCACCAAGAAAAAATCAAACAACCCCATTAAAACGTGGGCAAAGGACATCAACAGAAACTTTTCAAAAGAAGACAGACTAATGCCCAAGAAACATATGAAAAAATGCTCAACATCTCTAATCATCAAGGAAATGCAAATGAAAACCACAATGAGATATCACTTATCTCCAGTGAGAATGGCCTTTATCAAAAAGTCCCAAAACAATGAATATTGGTGTGGATATGGAGAGATAGGAACACTCATACACTGCTGGTGGGGCTGCAAACTAGTGCAACCTTTGTGGAAAGCAATATGGAGATACCTCAAAGAGCTACAAGTAGAACTGCCATTTGATCCAGCAATCCCATTACTGGGCATCTACCCAAAGGAAAAAAAGACATTCTATAAGAAAGACATCTGCACTAGAATGTTTATAGCAGCACAATTCACAATTGCAAAGATGTGGAAACAACCCAAGTGCCCATCGATACATGAGTGGATTAATAAAATGTGGTATATGTACACCATGGAGTTCTACTCAGCCACAAAAAATAATGGTGATCTAACACCTCTTGTATTATCCTGGATAGAGCTAGAGCTCATACTACTAAGTGAAGTATCCCAAGAATGGAAAAAATAAGCACCACATGTACTCACCAGCAAATTGGTATTAACTGATCAACACTTATGTGTGCATATAATAGTAATGTTCATTGGGTGTCAGGCAGGTGCGGGGGAAGAGGGGATGGGTATATTCACACCTAACAGGTGTGGTGCACACCAGCTGGGGGATGGACACACCTGAAGCTCTGACTAGGATGGGGCAAAGGCAATATATGTAACCTCGACATTTGTACCTTCTTAATATGCTGAAATTAAAAAAATAAAAAATAAAAATGGGCAAAGAAGTTGAATAAGCATTTCTTCAAAGAAGATATGCAGATGACCAAAACCATGTGAAAACATGTTCAACATCATTGGTCATTAAGGAAATGCAAATTAAAACCACAATGAGATGCCACTTTGCATCCATTAGGATGGCTTTAATTTAAAAAATGGAAAAAACAAGTGTTGATAAGAATGTGGAGAAACAGGAACCCCTGTATATTGCTGGAAGGATGTAAAATGATGCAGCCACTGTGGAAACAGCTTGGCAGTTCCTCAAAATTTAAAGATGGAATTACTATTAAATATATGATCCAGAAATTTCACCCTTAGGTACATACCCGACAGAAATGAAAACATGTCCACACAGAAATTTGTAAATGAATATTTACAGGAACATTATTCATAATAGTCAAGACAGAAAAAAAACAAAAATGTTCATCAGCGGGTAAATAGTGTTATATATATAATGGAATATCATTCATCCATAAAAGGACTGAAGTACTGATACACGCTACAGCTTGAATGGACCTCAAAAAACATTATACTAAATGAAAGAAGCAATAAATAAAAAGTCACATATTCCATCATCCCTTTTATATAATACATCCAGAATAGGCAAGTGCATAGAGACATAAAGATTAGTGTTTATCGGGGGATGAGGGCAGAGGGAATGAGGAGGATTACTGAATGCGTGCCTGGTGCTTTTTGTGGAGATGAAGATGTTCTGAAACCAGGAAGAGGTGGTGGTTGCACAACGTTGTGCCTGCATTAAATGTTACTGAACTGTACACTTTATAATGATTAATTGTATCATATATAAATTTCATCTCAAAAAAAAAAGGGAAATGCTAGAAATTAAAACCACTTAAGCAGAAATGAAGAATGCTTTAATTATACCAAATTCTCCTAACTTTAGGACAGTAGGTTTCATGAGTCTTACAAGAGTAACACTTTAGAAAGAGAACGTTTAGAGTCATTGGAAGAACAACAAAATCCTGTTTTCAATTTCAAGGCAAAGTTAGCACCTCCCTCTTTTTGGCAACATTGATTAAGCCATCAGAAAGTGTGCAGCACTGTGCTTGCCAAAAGGGAGAAGTAAAGAAGTAAAATATAGGAAAAGAAAGAGAAAAAGAATGATAGGATACTAAACAATGTCCTTGCCGTTGAAGAATTTGTGATTTAGGCAAGAAAACAAATGTTGCAGGGAATCTCCCTCAAAGAATGGGAGAGGCTGTTCTAGGGAGCAAGGTTGGTGAGTGTTTAGCTGTCCTCATCCTCTGTACATAGAGCTGAGCTGCTTTCAGGAGAGGGGTTCAGCATGCTTCTTATCAAGTGAAGCTGAGATGGAAACCCGCCAGGTGCACCGCCAGACTGATCTGTCTGAGGGAAGACCCTTCCCCCAGGGAAAGGCAGACTTAGCCTACCCTTCTCAAATGCTAAATTAAGAAGGAGCTTGCAGCTGGAAACAAGCGTTTTGTTTTTCCAATCTGCAGTGGAAAGTGGGATGAAAGACAGGAAAGCTACTCTCCAAAACTTGTAAGAGAAGGGCTGTTATCATGTCGCTTCTCTCTCAAGAGCTCGCTCAGCTCTCCGTGGTTACTGCAGACACCCTCTTAACCAACTCAGTCAGGGCCAGTTTTTGGTCAGTTAATCACAAAAAAAACTGAGACAGAAAAAATAATTTTAAAATGGGAAATATACAAACTTTATACGTATTCTTTTAATGTAAAGCATTAAGTTATACGTTCCTTCCCCTCATTTTGGTCCATGCCTCTTTTTCTGAATAGTTCTCTTGATTGGAGTTTTGTCTTATTTTTTCAGTATAAAGCACGGCCATCATGCATATATCACCATTACCAGTTTGGATTGTTCGAAGTAGAGCGTAAACTTAAATGCACTTACAAAGCAACTCAAATGAAGACTCCCTGTGGGACTGTTCATCCTCCTCTTATATTTTTTAGTTGTCTTGGTAATATCTAACTCCGTAATGGTTTTTAAAAATGTGATTTGTATTTATCAAGTCTGCCCAAGCTTCCAATTTGGTTGTAGGGCATGTATACCCACGTGTGTTTGCGCCTGCCCATGCATGCGTGAACTTTCTGTTGCCATGTATGATTGGCGCATATACCAGGCACTTTATAAATCAAAGAGAAGCTGTTCTGTACCCTTGAAGAATTTACAATTAGACTATGACTAAGTGGATGAGACAGATCGTTTGAATATTGCTTTGAATTTTTAAATTTTTTCAAAGAAGTACATGTGCATAGTTTCAGATGTTTAAGAATTTCACTCTTTCTGTTTGTGAATAAAGTCAGCCTCCCTGTCTTACCCCTTCAATCCCTAACTCCCACTTCCCCAAAGGCAACTACTTTGACTACTTTTTAAAAATATATATTATTTATTGGATTTTTTAATGTAGAGGGTTAAGCTTCCCTTCAGGGTTCTTCTACCACCATCCTCTCAATTCTACACACACACACACACACACACACACACACACACACGTCACATTCCAATGCTTCCAATAGAGCCATTTTTTGGTTAAATGAATCTTCTGCATACATATTTATAGATGAGTTTTATAATATGTAGTAATTATTTCCCTTTCCTGGATATCTTTTTGCTTTCCTTAGAGTTTATCATAGTCCAGGTTTTTGTTTGTTTTGATTTAGTTTTCTATATATCTATCAGTAATACAATTCAATCTCTCACAGTCAGTCTTCTTCCTAGTCAGTAAGAAAGTAGTTGTCTGAGTGTGTGGATGAAGGAAGAGATCGGCACCTGTAATCCTTCTTGCACAGATTTCCAACTAGTCCTATTCTCAGCCCCACCTGCTCACTTCTGTTCCTGAAATTGTCTGGTCTTTAAAATTCTTGAACCTTTGCACAATTCTGTGATACAAATTGAATTGCTTCCTAGTGGCCTCTGGTTATGATTGCTTAAATTTTAAATTTCTCTGAGTGTGTAATTTAGTTACCACATATTCATCTACGTTATTGCATATCTGACGTATCTGCTTCTGTCTCCTTTCTCACTTTATTTGTCCTTGTGTGGGTATAACTTTTAGTCCTTTCCTTTCATGGGGTTTTAGGAAAGAATGTAGATGAAAACATATGTTCAATTATTCTCACCTATCAGATGGTATTCAACTTAATTCTCACAGATGCAAATGTTTTTACTCACTCAGATTGTATTGGTTTAATGTTTATCTAAATTATGGAATTACTATAACAAATACAATCAGCATAAAGATATTTTATAAACAAAAAAGCATTCAGGGATATGCCACTCACCCCACAGGAGTAGAATATGTGCAGATCTTCTCAGTCATTCTTTACAAATGGGAGGGAGAGCATTGGTTAATCCAGTAAAGAGATTAAGAGAAGATTAGTTAAGAAAGTGGGTAGTTTTAAGCAGATTTTCACTTGTGCTTGAGTAGCTCTAATGACGCCATATTTGAAGAAATGCTTCCAAGTTGCTAAGGTCCAAAAGAAGTTTGACTTCCCTTTGTAAGATAATGATAAAAGACATTGGATATTTACAATCCTAACTACTGTACTAAGTTAAAGTACCTGTGTAGGAAGGCTAAACACTTCTAACCCTATACCAATTTACTAGATGAGTAATCTATTTCAGAGACTATTTGAATTTAATGGTAATTAACATCCTATTAGCCTTTTCTTTCATGATAGCATAAGAAATAATTCAAACACATGTGGCCAAGTTCAGAGGGCAAGTCATAGTCACGAGTGCTTATTGAGACAATTCTGTTTAAAGAACTTTCTCTTTGACAGTTTCAAACCTGGAAGGCACTCTAGGATCAGGCTAAACACACCAATTCGCCTCTTGCCTGGAACACTTGCACAGAAAAGCAATCCATCTTTTCCTTTGTGTTCTACTCTTGTTCCACTCTGTTATTTTCAGGTCAATCATTTCCCTGCTCTATGTCACAGAAAAAAACATTGCTTTCCTTTTTCTCATATTACAATGGATTATCAAATATATGCTCATAGATTCTATTAAAAAATTAGGTGATATCTGTACTGTGTATCCTGATTCAGATTATTTTAATTAATTAATTATAGCACACTATTTCATAAAAGGTATGTATTTGAATTAAGATGTGTGTATACACGTATCTGTTTGTATATACACACATACATAATACTGTTTTCCAAACATATAATGGATGAATGAAATAGGTTGTACGCTCAAAAGGTTTTGGCTAGACTTTTAATTTTGAAGATTAGACTTTAATACAATCTGTTTTTAAAGGAACACAATAATTACAAAACTTAGTGCAAGCTTTCAACATTGCAAAGTTAAGGTTCACAGATTTCTTCTACATAATATTAGGAGGAATTGCATTATATTTTTTTCTCACAAGATATGTAACCACTTGTAGTATTTGTGGGTGGCTTTTAGTGATAAGATCAGAACATTTTGTTTGTAAGCCAAAATGAATATCAGATAACATGTCTGCATGCTTAAAAAGATTACAACTAAAAGAACATAATTTCTTCTTAGAGAACTAGATTGGCACATACATTTTGTATACATCTAATTATCTGTAAAGATGTAATTACCTATTAAGTTGTTGAAACTCATTCTGTGGGTTTCAATAAACAACAAATGGAAGTTTTATCAAATTATGTATTCTAATAGCTGATGGTAGAAAAGTTTCTAGTGCCAGGAACATAGTGAATGGATTTTATACTCTATTTAGAAATATCACAGAATATGAAAATATCATTTACCATTGGTAAGTAGAGAAGTTCCAGATGTATTAATAAGTGAACATTCTCTATGGCCATGGTTTAAATAATATATTAATATAACATGGTAGGCCTGGGAAGTTTTTTTAATACTATGAAAATATTTTGTGCATAAAATAACAAAACATTACATATTTATTATGTTGAACACTTAATAAACACAAATGATAAAACTTCTGCAAGATTTTACAAAATAGAAACAAAATATATATATACATACACACATATATCTCCATGTGTGTCTATATTTGTGTACACGTGTGTGTATCTGTATGCATCTCTGTGTGTTATTGTATAGTAATACCCATTCTTAGCTCACAATCCTATATAATGCCTAGAACCTCGAACACATTCTTTTTTTGTTCTGATGATTGGAATTAAACTATATTTATACCAAAGAAAGTTTCAAGTGTTTTGGCTTAAAAATTATTTGGAATAATTTTTGGAATGAATATAGGTTAAATAAATATTTGTAACTAGAACTTTTTTTTTCTTTTGGAAATCATTGTCTATATTTTGAATTTAATAAAGTGGTTCCTGTATTACACACATCAAAAATCAACATAAACTGCATACATAATTTATGCTTGATTTTTACTATTAGTTCCAATAAATCAAAACATTCTCCTATATCATTTGACATGCCTTTGGTCTTTCTAAGACACATGCGACAAAAGTCGGAACCAAATGAAAAGGAGATGTGATGAAAAGCAGCAAAAGATTGGAGAGCTGGGCTCTGGAGACCAGGCGTGAGAGTGGCCTCTAGAAACTGGAAGAAGCAGGGAAACAGATTCTTACCTAGAGCCTCCAGACGGAACCAACCCTGTAGACACCTTGATGTGAGCAACTAACATTTATTTCAGATTTCTGACCTCCAGAATTGTTAAAAGAATAAATGTGTGCTGTGTCAAGCACCTGATTTATAGAGATTTGCTATAGCATTGACAGGAAGCTGGTAAGCACACCAAATGGAAGAATAAATTATTTCTGAACTTGAAGATATGCATTACTTAAAACAGTTGAAATCTTACAAAATTTCTTAAATAGAAACCCTTTATAAGAATAAGGAACTTATGCTAAAAAATCGTTGCTTTAGAACTTTTTGAGCTTTTACTTTTTTTTTCCACCTTGTAGTTGAATAATAGAAGTAGAAATAAAAGAAACCGAAGTTCAACCTCTAACTCAATCTTAACCATAATCTTGTATAATTTATTTAACCTCGAAGTTTCTTGTTTTCATCTCTTTATTCCCATGTTGATATTCACAAGTCAAATATTAGCAAACGCCAGATGAAGGGTACTGTTACGATGCCAAGAGATTATGACTAAAAGAGTCATATATAAAATCAACAAGCCACCAAATATTTCAGCAACCTGACCACAAATACCAAGTCAACTTCCAACTCCCACACCCCTCCTGGTATTCCTCATCTCCTCAGTCAAGGAAAACATGTCCATAGGTCCATAGCTACATATACTCCTAATGTAACTGTGCATAATAATTTCCACAAAACCCCCAAAAAGGTAGCAGGAATAGGGCACTACCTATTAAAATTCCATCTGGCCTACCAGATTGGTTTTTTTAAACTAATAGAGCCCATTTAAAAAGTCTATATATATTTAAATTTACTTGTCCAAACAGTAAGCTGATACATTGATATAATTTTTGAATAAATGTTTTTATTAAAATAACTGTTTTTAGAGCTAAGCTTATAGAGTCACATGAATTAAACTAAAAATATCACTGCATTTATTTTCTATTATTGTTGTAACAAATCACTACAAACTTGGTGAATTAAAAGAACACAATTCATTATCTTACAATTTAGGACTTCAAGAAATCATGTGATTATATCGGGCACACAGGATAATCCAGTGTAGTCTCCCCATCTCAAAATCTATACCCTTAATCACATCTACAAAATCTCGTTAGCCACGGAAGGTAACATAGTCACAGTTCCAGAAATTAGAGCATGGATGTCTTTGGGAGCCGTCATTCTGCCAGTCACAGTAAAATGCACACACGTGGGAGACTGGTATATATAAAAACTTAGTGGCCAAAGAAAACCAACCAATAAGCCAAATTTTGAAAAGGGTTCAGAATTTCAGATACACCTATTATTTTGTATTACTTGATTAAAGAAAACAAGCAATTTTCCCACCAAAATTGGCTATTCTTTAGTTTGTTATTTAGACAACTATCTTACTTTCATGGTACTTTGCAGGTGGGAGTTGAAAAGGTGGAAAGGTTGGGAAAAGGAATGTTATCGAAGCTAAAAGACTACCATTGTTGATTCTGAATTTTCCTGTCTGGGGGCAGCTAGAAATAGAACAGAAACAAGGTGAACAGTCCCAGGCATGTTACCATAAATAGACTCGAATGCCCAGAGCTTCATTTATTCATTCAATTAACAAAGAACTATCATGTACCTGAAATGTTCCAGACACCGTGCTAAGGTATTGGAAATAGAGAGATGAGCAAGGCAGATATTGTCCTTGCCTGCATGTTTCTCCCAGTTTAGCAGGGGAAGCAGAGATTAGAGAATGATTTCCACAGGATGAGGTAATGGGCTGAACTTAAGCAGAGGTGAGATCTCTGAGTGGACATCTCAATCCATGACAGTAAAGAATAAGCGTTTTCTTGATTGGTCTCTTTGTTTCAAATGGTTACCTACTCTAATGCAAACACATCATGTGATTTGAAAAATGTTAATTGATGGTGGTGGAGACATTTGACTTATTGAAAGCATATTTATACTAGAATCATATGAGAAACATAGCTAAAATTCAGTAACTTTAGCTAAAACGCACCAAATGATGTCAAATATATGCCAACGTGAAATTACTTTTAAAGTATAGTATTTGTCAGCATCAAGTAGTATTTTAGCCAAGACTAATACTGGGCCTCGAGGTACGGAAACTGCTCTCAGCTCTGTGGTATGCCATAGTTCTGGTCCTGTCCGTCCTGTGGCATACCACCAATTAGAAGGGCTGCACATACTGCTGCCAACGCAGCTAACCATGTCTTCATGTTAAATCACAACCCTCTACTTTGCATTGGCAAAGTAAAAAGAAGAAGCAAAGAAAAACGTTGAGAAAGTTCCTTTTTATACACATAGTTCTACAATCAAAACAATGTTTTTAAAAGTTCTGTTCATAATTCTACTAATCTTCCTGCCCAAAGGCATATGCTTGTAATATTTTGACATATAAATCTGTATCTGTCTTTCTCTGTCTCTTTTATTTCCCTATGTATGTATTTACATACATATATATTCTTTCCAATAGATAATCAAACTTATACTACATAGTAATTTGTATTTTGTTACTTTTGTTTAAAAAATTGTGAGCTTTTTCTAACACTATGGAATATACTTTGGAAACATCAGAAACTGGCTATAAAATATTCTATCATACTGATTTAACTAGAAATTATTTCCTCTTTCCTCTCTTTGTGAAAGTAACTTTGTGTTATTATAAATAAGACTGTGATGAACATTCCTTTGTATAGATCTTTGTCTGCTCCTATTTTATCCTGATAAATTTCTAGAAATGTAATTATAGGTCTAAGAGTATGAACATTTTATTGCTCTTTATACAGAATGTTCTCCAGAAAGTTTATACCAATGTATCTCCTTACCACCCTATATTTCCCATCACCATTTACAACACAAAATTTTCATCAGTTGCTTTATGTTTATATTATTAATCTTAGCTGTTTAATAAGAAACATGAACACACAGATTCTAAGATGGCCCTAGGGATTCCTATTCTTTGGTATTCACATCCTTATGTGATCCTCTCCCCTTGGGTTGTGCTCAGTCCCTTTCTTAATACATCTTGTGCTTCTATAACAAAATACCACAGACTGGGCCATTTATAAAGAATCAAAATTTATTTGTCACAGTTTTGGAGGCTGGGAAGTCCTGGATCAAGGTGCTGGCAGGTTTGGTGTTTGGTAAGGGACCAGTCTCCACTTCCAAGATGGTGCCTTGAAGACTGCATCCCCACATGGCAAAAAAGTAGGAGAGAGCAACCCCACTTTCTCATGCCCTTTTTATGGCAGCATTAATCCATTTATGAGGGTGGCATCCTCATGACCTAAGCACTTCCCATCAGGCCCCACCTCCCAACACTGTTGCACTGGGGATTAAGTTTCAACAGGAGTTTTTCAGGGGACAAAAACATTCCCATAGCCATTCCTGATCTGCTTCTATTGAACAGAATTTGGCAGAAGCAATAGACGTCACTTCCAAAGTTAGATTACAAAAAGACAGTGGCTTCCATCTTGGTTGCTTCCCCCCCGCCCCCCATCTTGCTCTTACTCTCTCTCTTTCCACACTTTATGGAAAGCTGCCAGTGTAAGAATCCCTATGAAATCCCCACAGGGTAAGTCACTGATATCCCTGGCCAACAGCCAGCAAGAACCAGAGTTCTGCCTACAGCAGATGAGTGATATTCAGATCAGATCTTCCCCTAGCAGAACCCTAAGATGGCGCCCTCCCGGCTGGTATCTCCATTGCAGCCTGCTGAGAAATTCCATGCTAGAGGACACATCTAAACCATATCTGGATTCCTCGTGCACAGAAAATGCAAGGTGGTAAATGTTGTTGTTTAAGCCACTAAGTTTTGGGAAATTTATTACACATTGATAACTATCACAGAAGACAAATGGTACCTTATAGCTATTTAAATTTTGACATTAATGAAACTGAGCATTCTTTTTCCCACAGATTAGTGTTTTGTGATTTACCTGTTCATATTTTTTTGCCATTTTTCTATGGAGGCTATTCCCTTCTAACTTTTAAGAGTTCTGTATATTTAAGAATTCTACTTCTCTGTCCGGCATACATATGTTGCTAATATTTTTCCAAGTTATTACTTGCTTTTTTATTGTGCTTATGGAGTTTTAGCAATAATTTTTAAAACGATAATTTTATTTTTCGATAGAGGCATCATTTTTTTGCTTTTGTAAGCAAAGAAATAATTTGTCAGAGCATGTAACAAAGCTCTAATTGGTAATTAATATTTCATATTTATTTATATTCTGCCACTTAACACATCCCCTGATAAGTTCTAATAGTTTATCGGCTGCGTCTCTTGGGTTTTCTAGAAAAACAATCACATAATCTGCTAATAATGGTAGATTTGTACCCTTCCTGAACTTTATATCTGTTTTTGTCTTATTTTCTTGGCAATAACTTCCAGAGGAAGTTGAGTCATTAATAGTACTAATGATCACAGTCCTTCATTTCTTAATTTAAAGGACTGGCCAGAGCAGATCACCTTTAATTAAATGTAATCGTATCTGAGATGCAAACAATTGTAAGATGCACCTTAGAACTGATAAAATAGATAAGATTTTCATATTCGTGAAGTTGTTTTGTATTCTTATCGTACTAATAATTTCTATTTTTCCATACTAAATCTCGAGGTGATTATGTGGTGCCTCTCTTTAGTCTTTGTGAAATGTACTAAGTTACAATGACTTCTACTATGGCAAATACCCAAAAATTCGGTTGAACCCTGGTAGATATCTAATCTAAATGTCTGTATCCTGTACTTTCAAGGTTCAATGACTACTCACTTGCTTTCTGCATGTAAGGGAGGATTTAACTGTTTTAAGTGAACAAGTAATTATGTTTAAACAAATCATTAAAAACTATAATATTGCATTTTTATTCTACTTTGATGAACTAACCAAGTCTTTCGCCCTGTCCCAAGGAACAACGAAGGGTACTATGATGTCAACCACATCTACCTTAAGTACAGTTGATTGATTGTAATCGATAATAGTGTTGCTGTCACTTCTGCTCATGGCATGCCATCCTCATTTGCTGCCAAACCTGCCCTGCACACCTGGGAGAGCTGTTGCTGGTGAGTCCAGTGCCCAGCCTGCCCACCCACCTCCCTGCTCTTGCCTCCAAAGAACTGCCCATGCCTGAAGCTCCTCTCCACCCCATCATTACCGCCATCTCTTCCTAGACCTTTCGGTGAGAGTCAAGTCTTAGGGATGGAAATACACAGGGGGTCTGAGAAGATTCAGGATTTACAGCTGCTCTGATCTCATTATGGTACAGAGCTCTCCGAATTGAGGGCTCAGGTTTGTTATGGTTCAGCTTTCTTTTGAACCTAACTATGCATTATATTTTTCTTCCTTAGAAAAAAATTAGAAGGTTGCTGACCATTGAATACCGGTCATACGTTTAGGACCATCTGCATCAGCTGTTTGTTATAAAAGTGCCCTGGACTGGGGTTGCTTTGAGCTCTGGTGATGCTGTGTGTATGAACCCAGGCAAAGTCGTCACTTCTCTTCTGGACTCCTGCGCCTTGTGCCTTATGCTCTCTTTTCTATTAAGAAGTCCGTTGGCTACTGCCATCCTAGAAGCCCATTAGCTAGGGATGCAAAGCGGTTAAATGTTGTCTTTAGTCACTTCAACCTCCCCTTTGCGTAAGTATCTTCTCTCAGTTGTATCCCTTCCTTTTCTTTCCTTGTCTGAGGACCTATTAAGTTCATGTTCATTTCTTTTTCTTCCTTAGCATAAATATACTGAATGTTAACTGAGTGATAAAAATTTAAAGTATAACATCTCTTGGGGTATTTGCAACAAAACAATGTCCTAGAAATTCAGGGAAAAACATGAGTTCTCCTCAAGTCAGATGGATGAGACTTCTACACAGACTATCATCCTGAATTATATCAGCTGGCTCCAAGGCAAGGCCTGGCTGGAGACACACATCTACAGGTGACAGAACACACAACGGCAACACAATTCCTCAGTCCTGCAGCACTGATGCACAATTGAATAAACACCGAGAGGCATTCTTCCTCCTCACTTTTATTCTTACTTACAAGAATACAAGTGCATCTTCCTGAAGATCGAGAGCCATATGTTTTCCTGCATTACTGGAAGATAAAGAGACACATTGATGTCCTTCCAAAGTCAAAAGCACCATGTGTTTACAAATATTTTAGAACCACAACAGATTGAAGGTTGTTTAATTTGAATATTTTTCAAATATAAAGAAAAAGCTATTACTCTAGCCAAACTCATCAGTAAATCTGGTAATGATAACTAGGTTTCAAATATCTAATGAAAAATTCACTTAGTAATTTATTCTGTTTGCCAAGAAAGAGTAATTATTCAGAAGCTGGTACACTCTTAGCAAAGAGGCCACACGACCCACTCTCGTATCCTTCAAGTCTTTGTACAAACGTCTTCTCTTTGAGGCCCTCCCTAATCTTCTCATTTTAAATAGCAATCCACAATGTCCCATTCCCAAACCTCTAACTGTACATTTTTCATTGCATTTGCCATGCCATTACATACTGTACATTTACTTTTTATTTTATATTTTCTCTGTAACCACAAAAATGTAAGCTTCATGAGGACAGGGACTTTGTTTTGTTCCCTGCTATATTCATAGCCCCTGTACCACTGTTCTGCCACATAATAGGTCCTTAGTAACACGTCAGTTGCATAAATTAATGACATTAAATCCTGCGAAAATACGGAGCAAGTTCCTAAATATGGGTGGTGAATGCTAGACAAATGCTTATGGCCTTTGAAAAACAAATTTTGTGCAAATACATATGGAAGCTATTAATGTAACTGGAAACATGTCAGTTACATTTATAGCATTAGCATATTGTGCTATATATTTATCCAAGGACAGCAAGCATTGGATAGAGTAAATTTGGATTTCAATAAAGCTTAAAAGTATATTCATATATTTCAATGACATTTATTAAAATATATTTTATTAAAATATTTAAACTAACCTGTTAGAACTCTGATTATTCCAAGTAAAGCTAAGTATCTGTTAAAGAATGATAGCATTATTTGCTTTGTACATTTCATTAGTTATTTTCTTAACTATTTAGCAGCAATAAATTGGTGCAATACAATTTTACTGGGGAGAGGAATAAACAACTGTAACAAATCATTAAATGTTCAAACTCTAATTAAAATTAATTTGTCGTAAAATAGCTATGCGTTTCAACTTAAGCAATAAGTTTTCCCATAATCAGCGCTAAAATATTTTTGGTTCCATTTTCTGTAATCAAAGCAAACTAACTTTGCCATTCAGAAATTAAGTATGTTAAATTTCTAAGATTTATTCAGAGAAACAGATGAAACTGCCTTTCTTCCTTTCAATTAAAAATGGCTGGATTTTTGCATGCTACCTCTAAAAGCCTTTTGGGTCTCATTAATCATACTTCAAAAAATTCTTTTTAACTCCACCAAAATATTTAGAAAGACCTAACTTCATTTTCAAAATACTTAACAGAGAACGCATGTTCTGCGAACATTGCATATTACCTTAAAAAATGGCAGTTAAGATATAAGTCTCTGTGTTGAATCAGAGCAAAAATAATCTCGATTACAAATATATCCCCTAATTGTACAATTTAATGGCTGAATACTTTACACAAGAGTTTTAGCAGGTTCCAAATCCATGCTTATTACAACCAAGAAGAGATGCCACAAAGGTCACAGGAAATATTTTTCCATGCAGTTGGAAGGCATGTTAATGTGAAGCCCAGAGATTGTGAGAGCATGATACCGCAATGTACATCTTGAGCCCAGGAGCGCCTGTTAGTCGCGGCAGGCTGCAGTCATGCAGAAGTGCTTACAGCTGCAGTGACATGGTGCTAAGCGTGTTTTAAGACTAGTCCCAGTTGAGCGGCATCTTATCCAACCAGAAACAATCCCACAATCCAGCTCTTTTTAAGTGATCATCCTTGTATCATAACAGATTAAGGTTGCAGCTACTTTGGATTATGTTTAATCTAACCTTTATCCATTCACATCTTCACCTGAAACTTACAAGGACCAAGAGTCAATTGCCGGGGCATAATTCACAATGACACTGATCTTTCCTTCCTCACTCTAATTATCTGGATTAAGAATAACACTTTTGAGTAATTATTTTCACATTGGATAAACATTAAGCTTTCCTGGATTTATCTGAGCTTTTTCCTAACATGCAATAGATCCAACCAGGCTTATAAGAACATAACTGACAGCAGTGACAGCTTAATCAAGGCAACCCTAAACAACTAAAACAATATGGAAATGTTTATTTCCCGTTGTTAAGAATATTCCAGAATCAGAAACTTAATGTCAAGACAAACAAACAAAACTAGACAACCAATTGCAATGCTCTAACTTTTTTTCTTTCTTTATAATGATTTAGTAATGTTCAAGTTCAAAGAGAACCACGATGATGACATAAAACAGGCTATACTGATACTAGTCATGAAAATTAAGTAGCTTTATTTTCCTAACCAATGTAATGCCCTAAAAAGAAGGAACACGTTACATTAAAATCAATGTGCTGAAATTATAATTAGAGTGAATCAAGTACTTGCTCTACCACTTCTGATGGCTATTTTTGATCATTCTGAATTGTCCATCCAAGATTTCACATGATCCCTAAAATTGCTATCACAAACAGGCTAGAAAAATCTTCCAAGCTTGTCTTTGAAACTATCTAAGATCATATACAATTACACACTAAAATCACATCACAAAACCCAATTACACTTTGGCTTTGCAGATCCACAGATAACCTCTTAAAGAGCAAACTCCCTCGCTTGTGTCGACCTCTGACCTCAAGCTCTTTTTCCAATCTGCAGCAGCAGTTCTGTATGATTCTTAGCCAGCGTGAAGAGCCAAACACTGAGTGGTCAAAAAGACCTGCAGGACTTTTGGAGGGTGCCCACTGTTCCAGCTATCACTAGTTTAAGGTTAAAGTTGATATTGCTAATGGCTTATTCTTGCCCTTTAATATATCATATGCATTGTTTTGCCACTTACTCATAACCAAATATTTTTAATAGAAGAATTTCTAAGTACACTTGCCTTCGTTTGAATGGCTTAGTGATACAGAAGCAGTAACACTGTTAAACTTAAAAAAAAGAAAAAAATGAGACATCACTAGCCCTTTAAATAGAATTGAAAAATAATTACCAAATGAAGACTCCAAACAAATGAATTCCAAACAAGCATTTACAATGACAGGGAGAACAAAAGAAGTGAGCTGGCTCTCGCAGTAGCATCTCTCGCAAATCCAGATTACACGTCTGTTAATCTGAGTTTAGAGCATCTTAGGTGGGTGTGTGATTCCCCACAGAACAGGGAAGAGCTGCAATCTCATACCAACTCTCCTCCACTGCATCTGAAGAAATCGCCAAAGGGAAAATACGGATCAGTTACTTACGGCATTTTCTACGGATGAAGATGAGTAAAGGGGTAAATAAATAATCATCTAATTCTATATGAGAACAAACTCAAAATCATTGCTGGCTCTTCTTCAGGTTTGGGATCATTGCAGCTTTACTTAACTGTTGACTTATCTGTGTCCTTAGGCTTCCTGATTATTTAATAGCAGTCGTGGGCTCACAGCATGTCAGAATCGCGATGGCTCTTGGAAGTCAGCTGCTCGAATGGCCCAAACCTTGTCATCTGCAAAGCATGTTGGTGATCGGTGAATGCCTATTGGAATAGTTGTCCATACTATCCCGAGTGCTAATGCCAAGTGTATGTAAATAGCTAAAACAAAGATATTCTTTTGCGATTATCCTCTTTTTCAATGAAATATCTAGATTTTGGAAGGATGTATGCAAGATGTGAACGCCATGAAATTATCTTAGCACCTAAGTCAGGGCCTCTTCAGCAACAAGGCATGAGATTCATACTCAATTCCTTGGATACGTTATCTTAACACACTTAACACTTAATTAACATCCCTCTGTTCACAGCCGCAAAGGCTCCAAAATGACTCAGGAAAATTATTAGGCCCCCAATAACACAATGTCAGCAAAAACAAACCATTGAGAATTAAAAATATATATATATTTCCATAGAGGAATAATATGTTAGAGTACAAAGGATGGTACAGAATTAGCACGACAAAGATTAAATGAACATCTTTAGGTGATTACAGAGTAAGCACAAACGTTTACGTTCACGTTTGAACAATGTATGATAGAAAAAAAAAAACCCACAAAATTAAAGTCCTGAGTTTTTTCCAATAGAATGATATGTCATTTTCATTTCAGAGTTTTTCCACTAAAATTATAATGCATGGATATTTATTCATCTATTGTGTCAGGTTAATGGGTAAGCTCTGTGAGGCCAGAAACTACATTACTTATGTTTAGTAAGGCAACTTACGGTGATTAGTCAAATAAACGAAACTCTGATAGTACTCAAAATATATGAATAAACTGAGCTGCCATTTCATTACTCTAAATACTAATGCCCAAAATACCATTTCCATAATCTAAAATTATCATAGATTCCCTCCATACCCCTCCATATCTCTTATGTGATAGTGAAACAATAGAACTCTTTAACGACTTTGCTTTTGTAAAGATCTGTAAGGGGTGAAAGAGAGGCACCTGGAGACACAGGTAGGAGTTTTGAAATCTGAAAAGACCCAAAATATATTCTAGTGTCTGAAAATATTCTGACATTGAAAACGTAATATAAAAAATTTTCGATAAAAAAAATAAAAAAAATAAATTAGGTGTTTGGTGTGAAAAAAGGTGTGAAATCTCTAACTGCAGACTGTGCTTTATAAACATTTACATTATCCTGGAGCTATTCATACTTATGGACTTCCTGAATGCTAATAATTTTACCCGTTGTTGTATCAGCTGCATTCCTCATACGAATGTTGTACAGTGGTGTAAGCATGTGTTCTTGACAATCTGGACAATTCCTTCTTGACAGTGTTTTAAAAAAGGCTGCAGCTATGAGGCTACATGACAGCCCCAGATGGTTTTAAGTGAAGAGTAGAAAAAGTAATATAATTGATTTGGTGCTTGTTGAAATGCCCTAAATATTCAGTTTTAACTTTTACCCAATCCATCGATTCCACCTTTTTTATTTTTCCTTTTTGTTTTTTAAAGAAACCCCACCAGGGACTGGGGTTATGTATCTAGTATTTTTAAAACGTCTCAGAAATTTTTCTGGGGAAACAGACCCTTCAGAAATTTTCTCTACTGTTAAATCGCTAAGGCTATTTGACGTGGATTTTTAGAGTTCATCTCTAGAAGGCTCTACAAAGACATTTTGCCAAGGTCCCTAGGTCTTCCCTAAGTAGCTTTCAATGACTTTCTCGGGGTGGACACCCTAGGTTGTTTCTAGAAATACAGCAAGTTATTTCCAAAGCAAATTTTCAAATTTGTTTTTGACAGTTGACACATTTAGAGATATGGGAATAAGAATGATATTAGTAAATAGTTTATAAAGTGCAAACAGAAAACTTAGGGCTATGAGACTTGTTATGTTGAATTTTAGTTCTGTTTCATTTGTGTATCATTTGACCTGATTTAGTGAAACATGGCCTGGCTTGGCTTGGTTTTGTTGGTGTGATTGTTTTTGGAGAGGGAAGCTGAGGGTACCAATATTAATTGTAAACAATATTGTCTTAATGATCTGTTAGACAATAAAAATATAAGACACCACACTTCTTCAAGGCCCTTTAAACTAAAAAATGAAAAATGGGTGATGGATATAGACAATCAACCCTAGTTCAATAAAGGAAGAATTACAGTGGTGAGTGAAATTTTCATGAAAGAGTTGTGATATTATTTAACTAGCCACTGCTTTCATAGTTAATCATTGAGTACACTATGCAAGCCATTCTTTTTATGTTAGGAAATATCTAAAAATGTATACCAAACACAATGGGAAGACAGAAATGTATACCCAAATACATTTGTTCATAGATAGTCTATACAGTTTTACTGTTCTATTTATGTTCTACTTGCTAATTATTGTACCTTTGTATTAAA
Source organism: Indri indri (assembly GCA_004363605.1). Taxonomy (NCBI): domain Eukaryota; kingdom Metazoa; phylum Chordata; class Mammalia; order Primates; family Indriidae; genus Indri; species Indri indri. Next base: position 86,572 of record RJWJ010000081.1, read on the forward strand.
TCTTAATATGTATCAGTGTTAATCCTTCAACTCTGGTCTTTGTCAGGATTGTCTTGGCTATTTCTGGTCCTTTGACAAATATATTTTAGAACCACCTTGTTCATTTCTACAATAAAAAATTGGCTAAGCTTGTGAATAGGATCATATTAAATCCATAGATAAAATTTCAGTAGAATTCACATCTGTGCAATAGTGAGTCTTCAAAATAAAAAATATGGTATATTTCCCCATATATTTTAATTTCTTTCAGAAATATTTAGTGAAGATGTCTGTGCATTGGTCCTATATAACTTTTTGTTAAGGTTATTCCTAAGTACTTGATGTTTTTGATGCTATTGTTGAAAGTACATTTTATTTTAATTTCATTTTTAATTACTATTTGTTTATGGAAATAAAGAACTTTTTGGATATTGAACTATTTTCTTTTTTTACTGTAAAACTTTTACTTTCTTTATCTTGCTTTATTGCATTAGATAAAATCAATATCCAGCTCAATATTTAGTATAAGATCCAGTTCAATTTTGAGTAGAAATCTTTCAGTAATTCACCATTAAGGATGTTCTTGATATGTATGTATTTTGTGGATACATTTTATCAGTTTAAAGCAGTTCCTTTCTGCTCATAGTATGCTAAAAGTCACTATTAAAGAGTTTTTAATTTTATCAATTTTTTTCTCATTCTATTAATGTGGTGAATTACATCAACTGATGATATTCTAATAAAGCATATTTACATTCATAGAATAAGTCCAAATTGGCTGTAACGTATTAGTATTTATATTTATATATATATATATATCACTTAATTCTATTTACTGAATTTTTGTGTGCATATTTTAAGTTTATCGTGAGTCACAGTTTAGAGTCAGTACTTTCCTTGCGTGAAATACATTGGAAAAAAAAAAAAGACTAGGAAAGAGACTAATAGATCGAATGAAATTCATCATATGCCTCTCTCCCCAAATCTATGCACCATCCTTTGTTTCTCATTTCTGCTCATTGCTAACTTCACAATTATTTCAGTTTACACCAAGAAACACTTTTTTAAAAAGTAGCTATTCTTTCTATTTAAAAAAGTTGTGAAGAGAGTTCTGATATACTCTACAATCAGTTTCCCAATTGTTAACATTATATATTGCATATTCGTCAGAATTAATGAACCACATAGATACGTTTTTAACTAATGTATATATTTTATCCAAATTCCTTAGTTTTTACTTAATGTCTTTTTTTTTTTCTATCCCAAGATCCCAACATCAAGATACTACACAGTATTTAGTCAGTATGTCTTCTAAGGCTCATCTAGACTGTGACAGTTTCTCAAAATTTGCTTCCTTTTGATGATCTTCAAAGTTTTGAATACTGGTTAGGTATTTTGTAGAATTGAGGTTTGTCTGACCTTTTTATCATGATTAAACTTTGGTTATGAATTCTGGAAAATAGACTTCAGGGGCAAAGTGTCATTTTCATCAAATCCTATCAAGGGTATGTTAGTAACATCAGCAAGATGGCAGAACAGGAGTATTCAGTACTTGTCCCCTTGCAGAAACATCCATTTGAACAACATTCATGGATAAAAATAACTTCACAAGACCTAAGAAATCCAGATGAGAGGTTAAAGTACTTTGGTGAGCACAGAAATAATAAAAGATGTGTTAAAGAGGATAGGAAGGACCGTTTCACATTACTTGTGTCATTCCACCCACAAGCCTGTGCAGTACAGCAAGGAGAAAGACACCCTACACATAAGGAAAGGAGAGTGAAATGAGCATCCAACTTCACTGCAGACCCCAGGACCAAACCCACACCAATGAACCCTGGCACTAGGCCAGCACCCATAGACCCAGGCTCTAAGCCAGTCCCCTCAGACCGAACAAGGCTCTAGGTCCGACCCAGCACTAGGCTGGCCCCCATGGTCAAGGCTCCAGGCCTATCCCAACACAGGGGTGGACCCTGAAGCCCCAGTGTCCAGGCAAGACCCTGAAGACCCAAGCACCAGGCCAGCACCCGTGAACCAGGGCTCTAGACCCACCCTAGCACCAGGCAGATCCTGTGGCTCCAGGCTCAAGGCTTGTCTTAGTAGATCCCAGCACCAAGCCAAACTTTAGGAATTCAGAGAATGGTCTATCTCTGCAGACCCAAGCACTTGGCCTGTGCCATGGACTCAGGCTCCAGGTCCATCCTAGTGGACTCCAGGGCCAGGATGGTCCTCACAGACTCAAAATCCATGCTGCACCCAAAGATCCAGGTGCCAAGCCTGCTTGTCTGAGGACTTCAGCAGCAAACCCACCCACAGAAACTGCCCCAGCCACTCCACCCAGAATCCTTGAATAAACTAATTGAAGAATGGCTTTTCCTTCCAAATCCAATCTGTAAAAACTAGAAGAGGTGCCTACTTCTTCAAATGCACAGACATTAACTCAAGACCACAATGATCATGAATAATCAGAGACACATTCCTCCAAAGAAATAAAATAAAGCACCAGTAACTGACCTAAAGAAATTGAGATCTGCAAACCATCTGACAAAGAATTCAAAATAATCATCTTAAAAGAACCTCAATGAAACTACAAAAGAACATAGAGAGACAACTAAATAAAAATCAGAAAGACAAAACATGAACAAAATTAGAACTTCAATAAAGAGATAGAAATTTAAAAACCAAACAAATTCTAGAGCTGAAGGAACACAATGACTGAACTGAAAAATTCATAGAAAGTTTCATTAGCAAACTCAGTCAAACAGAAGAAAAAGTCAGTGAGCTCAAAGACAGGTCATTTGGAATTACCCAGTCAGAGGAACACAAAGAAAAAAGAATGAAAAATAATGAGGAAAGCCTATGGAACTTATGGAACATCATCAAATGAAGAAATATACACATTACAAAAGTCCTAAATGATAAAAAGAAACAGAAAGAAAGAAGAAACAGAAATCTTATTTAACGAAATAATGACATCAAATTTCCCCAATGTGAAGAGGGAAATGAACATCCAGATCCATGAAGCAAAAAGAACCCCAAATAGATTAAACATAAAGAAATCTTCACTGAGACACATTATAATCAAATCTCCTAACAAAGATACCTGCTATCAAAACGAGTCATCACATTTGATGCTAATTTTGATCACCTTGCTAAGATGAGGTTTGTCAAGTTTCTTCACTATAAAATTACTCATTTTATCCCTTCTCATCTATGTACTGCAGAAGAAAGTCACAATATGCAGCCTACACTTAAGGGATGGGGAATTATTGTCTCCCTCCTTGAGGTTGGGTATTTAAGTCAATTATCTGAAGTTTTACTGCTTGAGAGATTTTTCTATTCTCTTCCATTTATTGATCTATTCTATAGAGATTTTTCTATTCACTTTCATTTATTGGATTTATATAAAATCCAATATTACATCATTTATTTTTAATTTAAATTGACTACTGAGAGTTCTTTCAGTTAGCTACTGTGTGAATTTGATGTATCTCCAACACTGTCTCTTGTTAATGTTGCTATTATTTTTGTTTTTTGTTTAGGAACATTTTTACTTTCTGACACCATAAGAAGCTCTAGTGACCTTGCCTATTCCTGGCTCAGCCCTAAAATCTCCACTTCTCCAAGGAGACCTAGTTTCTTTGGAGAATATTTTTTTCTTGCTGATTTGCTTAAGTTCTTTATAGATTTTAGTTATCAGCCTTATATTGGATGTGTAACATGAGAATATTTCATCCCATTCTGTAGGTTGTCTGTTTGCTGTTATGATAGTTTTCTTGGCTGTGCAGAGCTTTTTAATTTGATCAGGTCACATTTATTTATTTTTGTTGTTGCTGTGATTGCCTTTGGGGTCTTCTTCATAAATTCTTTGCCTAGGCTGATGTCTATAAGATGTTTTCCAACCTTTTCTTTTAGAATTCTTATGGTCTCATGCCTTAGGTTTAAGTCTGTTACCCACTGTGAATTGATTTTTGTGAGAGGTGAGAGGTATAGATCCTGTTTCAGTCTTCTACATGTGGCTACCCAATTTTCCCAGCACCATTTATAGAATAAGGATTCTTTTCCCCAGTGTATGTTTTTTTATGCTTTGTCAAAGATCACATGGCAATAAGATGATGGTTTTATATCTGGGTTCTCTATTCTGATCCATTGGTCTTGGTTTCTGTTCTTGTGCCAATACCATGCTGTTTTGGTTACTATAGCCTTGTAGTATAGCTTGAAGTCAGGTAAATTGATGCCTCCCAATTTGTTCTTTTTGCTTAAGGCTGCTTTGGCTACCTGGGGTCTTCTCTGGTTCCATATGATGTATAGAATTATATGTTTATCAAATTTATATCCCATCTTTAATTGAAGGTATCATTGGTACAGAAGGAAAAAAAATGTTTTAGAAAGGTTCAATTGTTACCATGACTAAAGAAACTTTAGCATTTTAGGGCATTCATATGCTGAACAGCATTAAAAATAGATGAGATATATAATAGATTGGTCTTTTAAAATTAAAACTGATTTTTGAAACTATGCTTGATTTTATTGGATCACATTTAAAATAAATCACTTATTTTTTAGCTCTCTAATTCTATACATCCTCTAGTTAAAACTTTCCAAATGAGTTGTATTCTACATGTGTTGGCTTTCTAAAGCTTCTCTGACCAAACATTTGTCAGTATTTCATCATTCTGAGACTTCCATTAAATTCTTCCATTGGTTTCCATGAAGATAGCTTGGTCATCCAGAAAATTTACCCCAGGAAGTTGTAAAACCCTGATCATGTTTCAGTTATTAGGAATTCCAAATTGAAAATTAATCTTCCTCAGACTTTTAAGAAGTTCCTCCTATCATGGAAATAAATTTGAAATCAACCTTTTCCTCATGTCCACCTGCCATTTTTATAAAAGTCAAAACCATATGTGCTTTGTCTTTGAAGTACAATTCTGTCCTCTAATGAATGATACCCTTCATATAGCAGTATTATTCCACTAGCCTTAACTTCCATTGCCCAAGTGGAGCCCAATTCAGCAGAAGAATGACAAATGTATGCACAGATGGGTGATGTCGGGGTAATAAATGACCATACCCTATGAAGTTACAAACACAAAAAATGTCAACAAGTTGCCCAGATAAAATGACATACAAAATGAGCCAACATGGGCTGAATATTTAGAGCAATTTCTGGTTTGAATTACAAAATCAATTTTTCTTAAATGAAAAGTTTCTTGGAACAGAGGATCTATTGTTTATTTTTTTCAAAAACATATCATAGCATTTTAGTAAGTAATTGTGATTAATGTGTACTGATTCACTTATTTTGTACAGTAAATGAAACTTCATTTTTGTTTGTAAAATGTATGCTTCACTGAACTGAACAAATACAAATTCTAATTTACCAATCATGAAGTCTTAGCCATCAATATCACTGCGAAGACTTTGTAGTAAGTGATCTTTCTGGGGTCTTATTTTAAATCAGAGATATCAAAAGTAGAAAGTTTTACTCTGCTAATATCAGCCAAAAGGATGTTTGGTATGTGAAAGAGAGTCCTATAGAACACAGGACAGGCTTCAACCTTCAGAAAAAAATTGAGTCAAATAAAAAAGAGACCATTCTGAGGGATAAGTGATACAGCTCTTGGATTGTTAAATGTAAAAACCAGATGGAAAAGAAAATCAAAAGGGAAGCTGTTCCATTTTTCAATCACACATTACAAAGGTAAGCACAGAATGCTTTAGAGCCTATCAGTTATGGTGCCTTGTTTTCTGCATACTGACCATCATAATCTTAACATTAGGGAATCCTGGAAACATTTTTGTAGATTGAAATGTGCAAATCTCTTCCATGTTCATCATGCACGGTGTATTGAGTCTATCCACATATCCCTATGTATATTTACAATATCGTTAATCAACTCCACTAAATATTTTGTGTCTCAAAACCTTACGCAGACATATTCTGTGAGAAAATTCCTACTTGAAAACTTTGAAAAATGTATATAATAAGTCACAGATGGGAAAGAATCTGGTCTAAAGCATCTCAACTAGAGTGTAAAAGCACATTGGTGTTACTCAAATAGTAACAGTTCCACCCAAGATTCTGCAGAGAGGCAGTGCCTGAGTGGATAGACCCTGGGCCAACAACCTTCACCCAGGAATAGGTTCCTTCATTCAGTTCTTCTTGATGGGGACTCCAGGGGGAGCCAGGTCTGATGGTGCAACACTCTCTTGCCCCAAGCAGACAGGGTATGGAGAGCTACATTCACTCTTGTTGCTCCACTGCAATGTGCAGAGTACACTCACCAAAGTGTGCCCCACGATGACATCTGCTTTAGCAGCCAGGGCAAGATGGGCCTCCTGGAGGAGCTGCCGGAGGAGTCTGTGTTCCTGGCATCGGGTAGGAGCACCCTGAAGCCCAAGAAGCACCCAGTTGGAGTAGGGAGTAGAGAATGGTGGGGAGGTAGAAAGCATGGAAAGAGAAGGTCCATGTAAAATTTATCAATTATTTCTGTAGTGTTCAAATCAGATGACTATTTTTAAAAACTACGGGCATTCTGCAAATTAGAATTTTAGCATTATTTGGCATGATTATGTAAACTGGTTTTGAAATAAATTCAAATTAAAAGTGTTCAGTGTTTTAATTCATCAGGAAAATGCAAATCAAAACTATAGGGAGATATTACTACATGTTCATCAGAATGGCTAAAATTTAAAAATACTTATAAGGCCACATGTTGACAAGAATGTGGAGAAACTTGATCTCTCATGCAGTGCTGGTGGGAATGGGAAATGTTGCAGCCACTTTGAAAAACTATTCAGTAGCTTCTTTAAAAATTAAATCTACACCTGCCGTTCCACTCCTAGGTACTTACTTACCCAAGAAAAATGGAAACATACGTCTGCACAAAGACTTGAGCACAAATGTTTATAGCAGCTTTATTCACAACAGCCTCAACCTGGAAACAACCCAAATGCCGTCAACGAGTGAATGGATAAACACGGTGTATATATCCATAAAATGAAATACGACTTACCAATAAAAAGGAACAAATTATTGGTATATGCAAAACATGGATGAATTTCCAAAACAATAGGCTGTATGAAAGATTCAAACAGAAACGGTATATTCAACATGATTCCATTTATGTAAAATGCAAACTTGTCTATAGTGACAAAATACAGAACAGTGGTTGCCTCTGGCCTAGAGCAGAAGGAGGGATGTACTAGAGAGAGGTGCATGGAACCTTTGAGGATAGTGGAAATTTTCTGTAGCTTGATCATGGTGGAGGTTCGTGAATGTATCATAACTGTCAAAACGTGAAATTTTATGCTTGAAATTGATGTGATTATTATATATGTTATTCCTCAATAAAGTTGATTAGAAAAAATTTCATTTCTATAATCACAAGAGCTGCAACCTTATATTCGTGAATGAAATAAAAAAGAATTTTTGCTTATATATAAATTATGTTTTAATATATGTAATTATTTCGAATTTTCTATTATATTCTTATGGAAAGAAATACTCTCTCCATGGTTGTTACTAAGAATTTGAAGAAATCACATAAAACATTTAAAGTTAAAATTACACATAATCATTTCAAACATATAGCCGATATTAAAAAATCATGTACATAAGAATTCTTATTTCCCATTTAAATTTTTGAAAACATTCTACTTACATGTAGAATGCAAGATTGATATTTGTTATATCCTCTAATACTTTGTACTTTTATTTATTTTAAATTATATAATAGAAAAAACATGCTAATTTTTTGACAAACTTTTTAAATATCCTATCTCACCTCACCTCCTATATAATTCTCATTTCCCAGGTGTGCCATGATGGGAAAATTGTAACGCTTCCTGTCCAAATCTGGAGAATCAATCAGACACAGCAGATCCACCCTAATGGGCCTATGTGCTCTATGTCTAAACACTTCACAGTTATAAGCCATCCTAACAAACTATGATCCATACTTCTCCTTTGACAGATATACCTTTAAAGAAAATTTTAAAATATGTGTAAAGCTATGGCTTTTATTTGACTGAAAGTCACAAATACATTAGTGATGACTGAATTATTATTGCACATGTCTTGGATTTCTGTTGATGAACAAGTGATGCCAACACATTATTAAAAGTTAAAACACACTCAGCATGTGAATTATTAAAAAGTTATTTTAAAAGTTTATTTTTGCTTTATTTTAGCAAAATCACTATTTTGCTATAATCAAGATTGTCATGTGGTTTGTGTTCTATAAGCTGTAATGGCCTAAAGGATTTAAATATATAACAGTATTTAAAGTATATAAAAGTTTGATATATTCATATTTAAAATGTAAATTAAACTTATACAAAAATGGGAAAAATAATTTCTGTTTTCAAGAAGGCATGCTTTTTTCTAAAATATTTAAAGGAACCTGTAAGGTAACAGGCAAAATACATAAGTATTAATATTAAATATCAAAAATATTTAATAAATCAATAAAAACTAAACATTTACTTTTTTATATTTATTCCAGTAAATGTTTTATAAAAATAAAACTATGTTCAATTCCAGCATTTTATGTCCATCTAGTAATCATTATAAAGGAAACATAATCTTTGCATATTCTGTCTAGATGTACATATAACACAGTACACAACTTTAACAATATGAATTCTTTGAAATTGTAATATTCTTCAGCTGCTCTGTGCAACTATTATGAATACTAGGCTATTTTGTGAATATCCACCCGAATTGCATTTTTGACACACAAAAAGAAGCAAAAAGAAAAAGAGAAAAGGATATTTGACAATTAGAAATTCTTTTTAAGCAAAAAAAGAAAAAAAAAATCTTGTATTTATGTTGAGTTCTTATTATTTTTAGCCTGTGCTGACCCAAAGTCTTAAATTACATGTTACCCACAGACAGGGAAAAATTTAAATAATTTATATGCACATCTAGATGATCTCTAACCTTTTTAATATAAGTTAATATTGAATGACACCTTAAACATTAAATTTAATAACAATTATCAAGCTTCTAAAATATTCAACAAAGCACTGAACAAGATATTTCAGAATATGCAATAAAAGTTATCACACATAATCTCAGGCTTTAAGAGTGTCATATCTAGAAGGAGAAATAATATAAAATATTCCAATTATCTATAGTATGGTGACAGTTAATAAGTGTCAGATATGCTTAAATTATACAGTTCTCAAAATATAGAGAGATTATCTTCAATTTAGTGTATCAGGAAACTGAGTATCAAGAAACCTGTGTATTTAAACCTAATTTGTTTCATTTGTGTGATGATTACATTTATGTGTCATCCTGACCAAGTTAAAGAATACCCAGGTAGCTGGTAAAACATCATTTCTGGGTATATCTATGAGGATGTTTCTAGAAGAGATTAGCAATTGAATTGGTGGGTAGAATAAAGAAGATCTTTTGTCACCAATGTGAGCAGGCATCACCCAATCAGTTGAGGGCCCAGATAGAACAAAAGGGAACAGGAAGAGCAAATTCACTCTCTCTTCTTACAGAACTCTCACCTTCTCCTGCATTAGGACATCAGATCTCGGCCTTTCAGACTCTGGGGCTTACACCAGCACATGTAGAGCATTTCTATCTCCCTTTCTGCCCCTCTCCACTCTGTGGCCTTTGACCTCAGGCGAAACTACACCACTGCTTTTCTTGGTTCTCCAGCTTGGAGACTGTACATCATGGGAATTCTTGACCTGTATAATCACGTGAGCCAATTTCCACAGCAAATCCTGTGTATATCCTATCGGTTCTGTCTCTGTGGAGAACCCTGGCTAATACAATCTGAAAAATAGAACTTCTCCCTTGCTCATAGTCCCCATATGTAAATTAAATATTGTTCTTAATATGCTCCTATCTTCGGTATAGAGATACAGCGATTAATACTTTGTCAATGCTATTAATGCGGTGATGATAGCTGATGAAATGAATAAACCCCCAAATCACAGTGGATTAACCCAATGGAAGTACAATTCTCATGCATGTGAAGTCCAAAATGGATATTTTTGATCTTTGGAATGCTTTCTCTAAATGGCAATTCAGATATTCGGCTATCTTCCACGTGTGGCTCTGTCATTTTTAACATTTATGTCCTAAGGTCATGCTGATAGTTATGTTCATTCCCAATAACGAGAAGTGAAACGGCCAGGAGGATCGCCTATGGAAGGTTCCTATGAGCCAGGGCTGCCAGGGTCATCACTTGTACTTCAGCTAAAACGCAGTCATGTGCTGACACCAAACTGCAAGACAGACTGGGCAACGAACAGCAGGCCAGTGACTGTCATTATTGCCATCGACATTTATAGGTCCAAGAAGAACATGGTCTTCACACCACATGCTGGATTTACGGAATGGAGCTTTTGAGTATTGACATTTCTATTGCTCTTCCCACACCTATTTCCTTTTCTAGGAAAGAGGGCTATCTATAGTAAGCATTACTGCTCTTATGACTCTGAATGTAACTACAATTTTCCCAATTCTAAATGTGACTGTTGATTAGAGATGTTCTACTCTCTCCCGTTCTTCAATGTCCACCAGCATCTTCTCTAGTCAGTTACTCAAACACTTCATTGAGTGCTTATGTGCTGACTTAGTTATTTTGGGCAGAAGATTCAAACAATTCTAGCAGCTCTTACGAGCCTCATCAGTTAGCTGTCATCTGTGCCTAGTTAAGTTGCATTTGAGTCTAATCCTGCTCATCTTTAAAATCTGGTACATTCCAGGTTCTCCCCTAACGGATTATTGTGCTAGTCACTAAACAAACTAAATTGGCAATAGCATCCACCTCTGGGAACTTAACTTCCAAAATTTTTAACATAATTCTTCCTGAGTTCCCCTTCCAGGACTTGGAAAAAATATGTATATTAAAAATCATCTGCCTATTTTAGCCAGGTACAAATAGTTTTTGAAGATTTTTCTGTATGAAAGTATGTTTTTCAGTTAGTTTTCAGTTATTTAAACCATTAGCAGTTTAACATGAAAATGTTAATGAGTACCTTTTTGCAACTGGGTAATGCATGTGAAATAGTAGAATCTGACAGTATTTTGTTAGACTTAAATTATTTCTCCATATTAGTGGTAGGGTAGTTTTGAGAGCATATGTCTCTTAATCCAATCAGCTGTGGCCCTTATAAATGGTGGAAAGATCAAAGTGACTCAAATGTCTATCTCTTTGTAGAACATAATAACCACAGCTGATTCGTTGGATCAAAAGAATATTTTCACCTCAGTTCTATAGTTCTTCATATAGAAATAGTCCTAGTCATGTTCAGAGGCTCAGCATTATCTTAGTTATTGGCTTAACTTTTTAAAAGTTAAAGTTAGAATACAAAACTTTAATGTACTAATATACACAAGAAAAAAAATCACATGATATAGCAAGCACAATATTTCTAAAGTTTGCAATAATGACTCAGTTTGTTCCCATTGAAGATATGTTCACATTCACATGTGGATGTTTATCTTGGAATTTTAAATTTTACTTATTATGAATTATTAATATATTAATGCTTAATATAATTAAGTTATTAGCAAACTCACATACTTAACATTGTTCTCAGAATCACCAAGCCAAAGTGGGTTTATATAAAGTGTTCGTTCTCTAGCCATATTCAAACTATGCCTTAGTGACGTCAGTCTGTCTTAACGACAGAACTCTCTAGGTGCGCCCCGTCCATCCATAAGACACGTCGATAAATTACAGCCACGTTTAACAGGGCCAACAAAATAGCCTCACACAGGGATCCTGCCTGGTTAGCTTGACTCTCAGCCATAGAAGTTGGAAGTACATTCACAACTTAAAGACAAAGCACTCAGCTACTGGTGAACTTCCAGTATGTTCATTTCCTATCCCTGCTTCATACAGATATTAAGTGCTCTACAATTCTCATTCTCTCCAGCTTGATAGCATCTGACAATTTTACATTCCAACCTCAAAGTTTTATAAAAAATATCACCTATTAGGGGATTTAGGCCTGACTTTTGCAGCTTGGCAGCTTAATGTAAGATGAAGCCCCTTAAGTGAAACTGTTCACAGGTTACATTCAATAATATTTTTAAACAGCCTTCATCATTGCACATAGCTAATTGTATAGTTGGATGAGTTACGGCATACATAAAATAGTCACGAAATCGTCACTGCAATCAAGAGCTGCATTTATCCATCACCTCCAAAAGTCTCCTCAGCCCCTTGGTGATCCCTCCTCACCTTCTTGCCCCCTGCTAAGGCAGCTACTAATCTGTCCTCTGTCCCTATTACATTGCTTATCTTTTTAAATTATGAAGAAAAGGGTCCTTTTAAAAACGGTCATCCATTATTCGTTTCAAGATTCAATAAAAACCTAAGATGTGTTGTGACATTCCTAGGTAACATTCCAGATTTCATCACAATCAAAGACTTAAAAGACAGCCAAATAAATACAAAATGCAAAACGCTGAAATTGAAGCGGAGATTTTCTCTTCGACAAGCAGCTGTGCGTCTCACAGAGTTGTCTACGGTAGAATGAACAGCGTTTGGTAGCAAACTAGGGCTGGGATGACCACAGAGCTCTTCCATCCATGTCTATCCCTTTGTTAGGTCTTATTTTCCAACGAATGAGTGTCAATATTATTTTTAAACTTCTGGGGAAGAAGAATACTTTTCCCAGCTAACTATCCTACCAGTTAATAACCAGGTTTTATATTTAATGCTAAAAATCTCTAAGTTTCCTCATCTCAAAAACATTACTCTCTCCTAGTTTATTTTATAACATTTTCCATTATAAAAGTTTTCCATTATGAAAACAATATATACTCCTCATGGGAAATTTGGAACAGAAAGCACAAAAATCTAAAAAAGAAAAGAAGAGAAAAATTACTCATATGCTCCTAACCTAGAAATAACATTTTTGTATTGGAGAATATTGCCTTTCAGTCTTGTTCTACACTTAGATTTTTGCTTTTGGATTCTAGCATGAATTCCACACTACACGGTTAAGTCTTTCAAGGAAATAAAATTAAATGTATTGACTTAATCTTCATAAATTATGCATATAGACGTCGGCTTTAAATTTTCTAATATTTATAAGAAAGTCTTTTATTTATAAGCCTCTTTTCTCACTCTCTACAATTTCTTTAAAAGATACGAGAGGTGGAAATTCTAGAAATTTCCTTTACAATCTTAAAAAATATTGAATAATTCTACTACTTTGAGTACAGATGTGGTAGTCATTAGTGCTGTTTCTCAAATATTTCTAGCTCTTCACCTTTGGAGCAAGTGGTTGGACTGAACTTCCTTGACTCATTGTGTTTAAGTGGGAGCCATGTGACCAGCCTGGCCAGTGAGCTGTGAACAGAAGTGATGTGTTTCCTTCCTGAGCAAGCCATTATGTGCTGCCTATCAGAGTCACCTTCCCAGCCATTGGAACCATGTTTCTGATACTGTTCCTCTGCCAGCCTGAGTCCTAAAATAAAGACACTCGAGGAAGAGCCCACAACCAATGCACCATAGACTTGCTGCATGGGCAAGAAGCAAGGTTTTGTTTTCGTAATTCTCAAAGGATGGCGGAGTGGTTACAGCAGCATATTCTAGCCCATCCTAATTTATTTCTCACCTAGCTTTCTAACTTTTATTGCACCAATTTCTAGTTTATTCAAGTTTGTCCTTTTTTCTTTTCTTATTCATAACTAATACTCAATGCAGCCGAAAAGAATACAGAATAGAAGATGTCGTTATTTTGATTATTTTAAGCTTGGTGATAAAAAGAGAGTAAAAGGTGGAGATACAACCATCACTGCGGTATATAAATCATTGTCGTGGGGCCCCTATGTTTAGAGAAAATCTGATGTGAGTTGAGGTATGGTTATTTGCGGATGCAGATTTAGAATAATGGGCAAAGAAGAAACATTTAGGTATGTATATAAATATAAATACACACAATTTTCCAATCACTACATGCGAAAATTATTCTGTCTGGAAATGAGCCAGAGTCTCCCCACATCAGAATGTCAGTGTTATTCCGGCAGCCCAAATTATGCAACCCCATGAAATAAAAGCCATACCATTTAGCATTAACAGATGCAACCCACTCACCAGGCTGTTTTCCTGGAAATGGGCCTGGCTGTGGGGAACCTGACGACTCCATTTGTATGAGTCCTAGAGCTCCTTCCAGCATCTGATAGGGGACAGAGGAGTGTCCCCAAGAGGAGAAACAGAAAACAGGACCAGGGCGCACGTGGGTGCTGTCTGGGCTTGGAGCACCCGTCCCGTCCCCTCCCCAGACAGAACTGCCAGTCCTGGACAGCTGGAATCCCAAAGGGGTACTTTGAGAATGTTGAAGAAGGCACTCCAACCCACTCTTGCCGGTTCACAAAAGTATACTAAGGTATGCTCATGCCCCCGAGAAGATAATTATCCAGCAGGTGAAACCGACTTGAAAATTATATAACATGACAAGTATTCTTTTAGAGATAAACTTCTTCGCCATGCAAAGTCAAAATCTGCAACCTTAATACAGTTCCTACGTAAGCACATGGGCAACTCATCTTTACGTCTTCTTATAAATGCTTTGGGTTGATTTTTTTTTTTTTTTGAGATTTTTCCTGAGGACACACCAGCACTAGAAGGGAAAGAAAGCAGTAATTCCTCTCCTGCCAACACCCATTTCCACAGCATGGACTGGAGTGGCTACTCTAAGACTTGACTGTGTAAGAACCACGCCCAAAAGATCTGGTCATGGGTATCTGGCAACCCTGTTTCTACGAAGCACGTCAGGTGATCTCCATGGACTATTCCTGAGAAACACAGAGCTAGAGACAGGCCCATAGCATCCCCATCCTGTTTGATAGAAAGAATTTTGTTAACAAAGCGGAGAGATGATGTAGAAACCTGGAGGTGTTGAATACAAAAATTCAGTGACTTTTTTAGTTTATGTTTTTGGTCCCTTTGTGATTGGGAGATGGGGGAAAGATTTAGAGCCAGGGCCCTTTTTAGTAATAAGAAAGGATCTTTCCAGAAATTGTTCTAAGGACTCCATATGTATTAACTCACCTACAAATAATCTTTAATCTTTAACAACTCTACGAGATAGTCACCATTATTATCACCATTAATACAGGAAGGAACTGAGGAACAGAGAGTATAAGTAATTTGTCCAGGGTCACATAGCTGATAGGTGGAGACGTGAGATTCCAAACCAGGCGTTTCTACGCTAAAATCCGTGTTCTTACTCATGGCATTGCACTATTATTGAGAACATAAACAGAAATGCCAGCTACTATCAACGGGTACTGGGAGTGGCTCTTTGCATATTCCAGGACACAGCCTAGTAAACATCAGGGTAAAAAGTCACGAGAGAGCCATACACTTTATGCTTCTAGTCACACTGAAGCAGTACTTTTCAAACTAGTTATAAAGTAACCTGCAGAGTTTTTAAAACATTCCAGCATCCAGCTCCATCACAGACAAATGAAATCAGACCATCTAAGGGGAAAACCCAACATGGTGCCTTTTAAAAGCTCGCCAAATGATTTTAACATGACACTATAGCACTGAGAGTTAAAAACACATGAAATTTAAAAACGTACACGTCTTTGCAGATGGTCCCCCTTTGCCTTGCTTTAAGAGAATGAAAGTAAGTTTATGAAACATTCTATATATAGGTTGTGGAGTGTTACACAGTGGGCTGAATTTAAATGCTTAATTACCAATACATGCATAGTTATAACTTTATTCAAAGTTTTATTTGTCTTTTTATTAAAAGGGATTTGGAGATAATGATCTGGCAATCGATTGTTTAGAATGACAATTAATGAGTGTGATGACTATAGGTCATTCAGAAGCCATTCTCTCCTAATTTACTTATTCTGGATAACTTCCCTTTATTCAAAAGTAAACTATGATTATTTTATAACGCACTTATGCCACTGGATGAAATGCCAGATCTCTCCACATTCTCTTCTTGGATCCAGTCCATCTGAGTAGCTAAGGTTCTTCATCTATACCTGACACTTTTAAAGCTTTGTGTGCAACATCTGTTTTCCATTTTTTAAATGTCAACTTGTCCGTCTTGCATGGGCATTGGGTAAAGCAGACAAATCCTGCTTTGTCTAAAGACCCCATCTCGATTGTTATGCCAAAACCATATTTGCTCCATTAATCAGACTCCTCAACGACTCGTCAGCAAAGGCAGTGGGTAGAGGGTAATCCTGCGGTACGACTTCTGTGTTAACCACTCCGGAGAGTACTGCGTCGGGGCCAAGAAAGTGTGCTTTCTATCCAGAGTTGTGTTTTCCTACTACATCTTGTTCTTCACTCTACTAAAAGTTAAGTGTTACAGTCACAAAAAAGATCCAGGGAGATTAAAAATAAAGGGGCCTTGGTCTCTTAGCTTTCCCATGCCCCTTTCTCTGCAGAACCACTGCTGTTTGTACTCAGCTCAGTTGACAGCCTTCTGCATTTCCCATCGGAAGGCCAGGCCCAGGAGCTGCAGCCCATGGATCTCCTGTGATTGAAAAGACTTGCACAGAATGATATTTGGGATACTAGAGCCTGAACTCAACCATGAGCCTGTATACGCACCCTCTTTGCCTCCTGTTACCCAGCCCTAAGGATATGGAGTCTCAGAGTCTTCCAAAAGGCGATGGGGATGAATTAAAGGAGAACTTCACTGCTTCCAAGGCACTCTCTGCAATGGTGGAAGCTTTTTTTAACAGGCTCAATTCAAACACAAGTTCGAGACTCTAACCTTACTGTGATACAGATGAACGGAATTGGGAGATGGCATGCTTCTCACAGGAACTGGAATAAAATGTCCAAGCAGACTAGGAGCGGTGTGCTGGGTCCCACATTCCCTCGTGTGTTCTGGTTACATTCCAATGATGACATGAGTCTTGGTCATTTCTCAATGTCCCTAAAACTGGGAAGATTTATGAATGCTTAGCACTTTCTGCCAAGTCACATGTGCAAGCTGGCCTTTCCTTCACAACAGTGGCTCCAACGCTTCCAATGCACTTTTTTTTTTTTTTTTTTTCAGTTCTGCCTTTCTGGTTGGCTGCCAGCATGATCTTATTAAGGCTGAGTGACCCAGGTTTGACTGCAGCAGGTCGCGCCGTCGGTGCGCTGCTACTGTTTTCTCTCCCAGGACATCTGCTCTGGCACTGCTTCAGATAATACTTCATTATGTCCTGGAAATGTTTCTTACCACTTTGGGCACCATTGTGTGTCCTTCTCTTTGAAGTTAATGTGAGTCTTATGTGATGATTTGATAGACATCAGAGTGTACCTAAGAATGATGGCCCACTGAGTAAAAAAAAAAAAAAAAAAAATTAGAAAGATCCCTTTTTCATTTGTTAGACTCAAAACAACAGAACTCCAGTCTCCCTTCATACAGGCAGTTTGCTAGGAGATTGAAGACAGAGAAAGGAAAATGTTTTTTGCTTACCCCTGGAGAGCAAACCCTCAAGGAGGGTAAGCCACACTCATGCATCTGGTAAGTGATGGGCTTAGTCAGTGTTTAGGGCTCTTCAAAGTCCCTGATAAAACTCAGGAAATACCTGTATAACGAATACTTAAGTAGAAAACAACCTATTTCGCATTCTACGTTATGACTGTGGGTGGGTATCTACTGGAACTCTACACCAGTCTCTAAACCACCAAGTTCATAGAGGGGTGCGTGGATAGTTCTTATGTCTATGATACTTGGTAAAGAGCAAAATATTTAAAATTAATAATAGTTAATGTTTAGAGTGTAGTTACTATGTAGAATCTAGTGGGCTAAACATACAGCATAGATTTTCTCAATAAATGCACACAAAAACCACTCTGTGAGTTAATGGTGTCATATTTTCCACATGTTGCAGATGTGGAAACTGAGGAATTGATAGAATAGGTAACTTCCTTGCCCAAATGTCACGGAGTCGGTGGTAGAACCAAGAGTCCAACCCAGGCAGGCTGTGGCCAGATCACCCTGTTAGCCGAATGCCGTGGAAGTCGTATGTATGGAGTCTGCAGAAGCAAAAGGTCCCTCCTTGGGCCAGGAGGAATTTCAGATTACCAGTGGGGTAGTGACTGGTTTTCCAGGTAATCTCCATCTGGTTCTACTCTGCATCCAACTCGGTCAGCTTCCTACATCCTTTGAGACACTGGCCCATTTTATCTACCTTCGCAAAGCAGAGTATGTGTGGGAGACAGAGGGGAAATGAAGAAAAATCTATACGAGATCTGCCTCTGTGCTAGGCCAGTTTTCAACAGATTTATAGCACACAACCATTGAATTCTGAGTTTATATGAAAAAAATTTCTACATACCGGAAAATTTTTGCCCCTAAGCAGCTAAAAATATCCAGCACGTATGAATTCTGAAAAGGTAGAAAATACCTTTTTCTACAAAATCGAGAATAGTAACACACTAGCCATGGTTAGCCATGTGACCCTTATCTAGTCCATTTAAGCACTTGAGTGCCAGCTCCAAGAACTATAGATGATAGTCCTTCCTAAATTTCCAAAATTCTCTACAAGGAACATATATTTCTTTTTTAAATCAGAAAAAAAAAACATTTTAACATGTTTTTTTAATTAGAATTAATTTAGATTTGTAATAGTTTTAGCCAAATAATATTTTTTGTGGATTCCTTGTCAGACCAGTATTTTAGAAATGACATGTGGAATACCACCTCAACAAGAATGTTTTCTAACTATACTGCCTACACTCGTTTTTATTTTTCCTATTAACTATAGGGCAGGTAGGGGCCTTAATGACTTGATACTTTCTATTTCTGGAGAAAAATATATGTACAAGAAATAACGTCCAAGTCATTTTTGTCCTCAAACTGGTTTTGCTCTAGCTATGATAACATACATAGTGCAATAACTCTCCATTAGAAGATGACATCTACTTGAAGAGGTCTCTTGTTAGCTAAGTGTTTCTTTTATTGAATTATTGGTCTATTTTCCCAGTGGTGAGAAAAGGGAGAAAGCAAGGGGGAAGATGAAGATAGAATTCAACTTGAGGCTAACCAACAAGACAATAGAGACGTCAGAAATGTCAGGACAGCTTTCAGATATCAATTTCCAAACCAGTACCCCCATGAAATATTAAGCCTCGGTCACAAACCACTCATAATATCCTTCATCATCTGTAACTCTGAGAAAGTATTAAAAAAGATGACAAAGATGATACACGTCAAAAGTGACTTTGAATCAACTACCTTACAGCAGTACATGCTCACGATAGACATCAAATGAGACCCTGACAAATCTCCAAACTCATGACTGCCACCATGTCCTATTTTCCCCACAAAATGTTCTGAAGGATAGAATTTATTGAGAGATTTGAGTTTCCTCTTCGACGCAATTTGGACTTTTCATAGGGAAAAGCATGAGAAAATTCAGTATCAGAGGAGCTAGAAAGCAAACGAAATAACGCTCGTATGACTGAAATGTCCAGAGCTTTCCAAGGCAGCTGGAATGAGGTGGTCAGGACCGGAGTGTGCCCTCTCCCCTCCCTCCCGCTGGTCCCCATCCCTCCTCAGCTTTCTCCTTCACCCTCTCTGTGCTGCATTTGCATTTGGAGGAAGAGATGAAGACAGCCAGACACAGGTGAGGGCCTCAGCTCTCTTCTTTCTCAATATTAACATTCCAGCAGAGGGGGTAGGGAGTTGGGCAAGGGAAGTAAACGAGAACATTCTGAGATCTGCGATCAGAGGGGTTTACCTCCTGGATCACAAGGAATCAAGATAACCCAGACTCTCAGAGACGGTAGAAGCCATCGTGAGGTTGGGTGAGCAGGCAAAGACCTCAAACTGTGACCTTTCACCAGAACGGACAGTGAGTTACATGGTCCCAGTGAGGACTGACGGCAGCACCCAAAGACCCAGCTTCGTGAGAACTACGAGACAATGCAGAAACCAGAAGACGCCCCATTTGCAGTGCAGAGGAGAATGCGGAAGCTTCCTTTAATCACTCAGGAGAAGCAAAGGTGTTGGGAGGTGGGGAAGACACAGGAAAGAAGAACTCTGAAAGTCAAAGTATTGAATAAAAAGAAACCTAGGTAACCTATGACTCCCTGTGTAAACTGGCAATAACTGAATTAATCTTTGATAGATAAGATTAAGATTCCTTTCGGTTTTAGGTCCTGTTGAAAGCAGTCTTGGCCGCCAACTGAACACAGTCCTCAAAAGAAGTTATCTGCTTCTCCAGCACATTGTTCCAAATTTATCGTCTTCCATCCCACCCTGTTTCTGAAGTTTCTTGATAGCATATCCTATCAGAACTAGCTTGGAAGAGCCCCAGCCCAAGCCGTCTGCCTGAATGCTCTGACATATTCCTCTAATCTCGTTCCCCAAGTCGTTATCCCAGCGTTTCACATCTAGAAGACTTGGCAACAGGTCCAGGTTTTTTGGCCTTCCTTGACCCATCCTGTCTAAAGTATCAGTCTAAAGCTTCTATCAGTCATTTCCCTCATCACATTTCTCCTCGACATCAGATCCAAAGAAAGCAATGCCATTGTCATCTTTACTATACATAGCTCCATTTCCTTTGGTGTCGTCTACATTGGCCAGGCCATTCTCTCCTGAAACCTTCCTCATTCCAGGCAGGCTGGTTTCCCCCAACCTTTTCTCAAGATGTGCTATCATGGCCGGGCGCGGTGGCTCACGCCTATAGTCCTAGCACTCTGGGAGGCCGAGGCGGGAGGATCGTTTGAGCTCAGGAGTTTGAGACTAGCCTGAGCAAGAGTGAGACCCTGTCTCTATTAAAAATAGAAAGAAATTAACTGGACAACTAAAATATATAGAAAAAATTAGCTGGGCATGGTTGTGAACTCCTGTAGTCCTAGCTACTCGGGAGACTGAGGCAGGAGGATCACTTGAGCCCAGGAGTTTGAGGTTTCTGTGAGCTAGGCTGATGCCACGGCACTCTAGTCTGGGCAACAGAGTGAGACTCTGTCTCAAGAAAAAAAAAGAAGAAAAAAAGATGTGCTATCATTACACCGACACAGAACATGAAGTTTATACAATTCAGCAGGTGGTCAGCTGAGAGTGGCTTCCAGTACCCAACGTGGGCTTGTGACATTGTTCTCAGCATCTATTGTTCTCCTTGTGTGACATTGTTCTCAATGTCCTCCAGGTAATCACTGAGGCTCTGGAAGCCCCTGCTGGTGGCTCTATCTGGGAGCTGGGCGGCAGTGAAAGAAAAGAGACTGAGACGTTTTTCAGCTCTTTTTACTTAGAAGACTTATTGGTTTATTTATTTGTTTCATTTACTTTGGTTTGTTTGTTTTTTTTCCTTGCTGCCTAGAGGAAATGGGAATCCAGAAGCATATTCACTCGAGTTTAAAAAAAAATTGAAAACAATGCTCTGTTTCTGTGCGTCTGCGTTGAGACTACGCGGTAAACTCACTGAAGCTTCAATCAATGCTCTGCCACTTAATTAGATTTTTGACCTTGGGTTTCTGTAGCTCAGCTTCCCCGTCTTTAAATAAAGGTAATAATAGTGTTTTCCTCACAGACAGGCCATATTAAATGAGAAAATCAATGTAAATGCCTTAGTTCAGTGCCATGCACGTAGGAAGCACTTAACAAAAGTTAACTATTTTTATTCACTTAAAGAAATCACTGCCTTACATGAGAGTTAATTAGCATGTGGTCGTCTAAGAGCCGATTTTGAGATTATGTAGTTAGGATATACAAACCCAGGATTGGAGAGCTCATGAGAGAAAGTGTCTTTGGAACTGAAGGTGAAAAAAGAAAAAACTATGAAAGAATGAATCAATTAGGAAAAAGGATAAAGATCAGTCTTCGAGAGAAGGCACAGAGCAAGAGATGAAAGGATGCGCAGCAGCAATAGAGAAATTTTCACAGGTTGGTCTCCTTTTGGCCTGAGAGCCACTGCATGGGGCGAATGGGACATCAGTCTATATTCAGGGATTGGGGAAGGGGGTGATAAAGAAGAAAGGAAAGGAGTGGTTAAAGCATGGCTCTCTGTTTCTGGCTTGGTGGAATAACTGGTCAGATTGCTAGATTGTGGGTCTAGACTCCAAAATGAGGAACACATGAGAAGGAACAAGTTTGGGTGGAGATGTAAATAATTCAATTATAGTAAGATTGGTAAGACTGAGATGCAGGAATACATGTTGAAAAATGTAAATTAAATACCCTGTCATTCCTGTTTTTTCTTTTTATTGTCTTTTTTTTTTTTAGAGATAGGATGTTGCTCT
The DNA here is from genome assembly GCA_004363605.1 of Indri indri. NCBI lineage: Eukaryota > Metazoa > Chordata > Mammalia > Primates > Indriidae > Indri > Indri indri. The sequence continues at coordinate 108,759 of RJWJ010000081.1, forward strand.
GTTGTCCAGACTAGAGTGTAGTGGTGCAGTCACAGCTCACCACAACCTCCAACTCCCAAGCTCAAGTCATCCTCCCGCCTCAGCTTCCCGCATAGCAGGACTGCAGGTGCATGACACTATGCCCGGCTGATTTCTTTATATTTTGTCGAGATGGGGGTCTCACTATATTGCCCAGGCTGGTCTCAAACTTATGGACATTTCTCTAAAGAAGACATAAAAATGGTCAACAAGTATATGCATGCTTCAGAGATCTGATTTCAGAAATTTGAAAGAAATCCTTCCTACAGATATAAGGATTTCTATATGATTGGAGAAAATTTTGATAGCTTATTCCATAACACCTTTCTTTACTTTTCCAAGTATATTTATATACCAAATTTTAGTTAATTATTTATTAAGTATGACTACATAAAATTGTTAATATAACAGGAAGAATATGATTATTTTCCCATTTCGTACAATACTGAATTATTCTTAAATACTACCTCATGTCTTTTTACTTACAAAATTTTTATATATCTATTTTTATTATAATTTTTTTTTTTTACTAGATTTCCTATCAGAATTCTCAAACTCCTTTCAGTCATATTTTGCTCCAAATGCTCAAACTTCTCTTTTCACAGAATTCATCCTCCTACTTTGGCCAAGATCCAAACTTGTCATGCTGGGACTTTCTTTCACTTTTTTCTACATGACTCTTCTATTTCTTACATCCCAGAGCTTTCTCTTTCTTAGCTGACTATCTTATTTTTGGAGCATGCTTCCATCAGAATGTCTTTCCCCAGAGTGCAGTGACTTTGGTAAAGGATGTAGATCCCTTTGATAAGAATCAGGGGATTATTACAGGTTACTCTACACATTACTGTGCCATTTCCCAAGGTGTCCTGTCCTCTCTGACAGTGGGCTCTGCGTCAGACAGGACTCGTCCCGAGTTGATGGTTGACTGAATCTACTTCACAGGCTTTTGGAGTATAACTGTCACCATAGCTCTCAAACACTAGAGGTTATGCATTAGCCATTCTCCGTGCTTTTATTACTGTTCTTTTTTTCTGCTTCATTTTTATGTTTTTAAATCCCTTCCTTCTCATGGATATATGTTTCCTTTGCTGTAATGATTTGAAAGTTAAAAGTTTATTTTTATTCCGCCAGCTAGTTTCCTTTAAGATGAAAAAAAACATTTTTCTTTAATATAAATGTTAAAAGGAAAATAGCACCTATGAAACTTCGGAGAGGATAAAAATTTAGCATTCTTTCTCTTTCTCCACTACTTTTGTCCCACACATTTCCCAATATTGCCCACAAATTTAGAATTTTTGTCATGCTTATGATAATTATAGTTTTGACCTTATATGGCTTTCTTTCAAAAATCATTTCTTCTTTTTAAAATATTTACAACTTCACTAACAACAATTTTTAAAGACTCACTGTATATTTTGTTGATTTTACTGTTGCTTGTATAATACTTTAATCCCTATCCCCCATATTTGAATTATTTTAATTTATAATTCAGGTAACCGTCTTTGATCTTTGAGTAATATTTTTCAAGGATCTATTAGTGTTTTACATTATCAAAAATATTTCTATTTCTTGGTATATTAACAGCAAAAAACATAGCATTTCCACACTGAATCTGAAGATAGGCTTGTCTTTAAATTAGGAAAATTTCTTCTATTGTTTATTTAAATCGTGCTCATATTCTATCTCTGATTTTTTACTTTTTAACTTTTATTTTTACTTTAGTGTTATTCTTAGAATACTCATTATATGTATACTATGTTTTTGCTTTTTTAAAAAAAATACTTTATTATCTTTTTAGGATTCCCATTATGTGTGTACTGCAGTTTCTGAATCTGTTTTCCTCTTTTTCTCACTCATCGATATGTTTTTTCTGTATACAAAAGAACGTATTAGTTCACTTTCTACATTGTTAATTCTATTTTTGCAAGTATCCAATCTCCTCACCATGGCCTCCACTGTGGTTTTTAACTCCATAAAGTGTGTGTGTTTTTCTTAGTATACAAGCTTTACCAATCATATATTATTTTTCCACTGGAAACGAGATTTCGTTTCACGAATGTGATGTCTCTTTTATACTTAAGTGTACAATTTCTGACTTCTATAACTTTTGATAGGTTGAATCTTTTTTTCTGTCATTGTAAAAATCCCCTGCTCACTTTATCCTGGTCCCCTGGAAGAGGAAGCGGTTGATGTAGAGTTTCTGATCATTGTTTGTTGTTCTCTTGGGAAGAAGCTTGACAGGTTTCTGCCAGGGCCGCCAACCACCTGCAAGGGCGCCCACCTAACAGTTTTCTATTCCTCTCACTGTTCCCTCAGGAGGAAACACCACTGCTGTATCAGTGTTCAGTTGCCCACAGGTGTCTGCTGCACGCGGAGGTTTCACCAGAGATTTAACTTCACATTCATTACCTCCGCTTCTTCTCTAATCTGCTCTCACCACCACGGCTAGATTAATTGACCTTTGCCAACATGTCCTCCACGAACGTCCATGAATGCTGATTTTCTAGAGGATTGGGAACTTCCAGAAGATTCTCACTGTCTTTTTCAATTTTTCTCTGCCTATCCTATATCCAACTAAAGTTTCTCAAACTTTTGTCTTGCTGAACTTTTATTCATGCAACAATTATGTTTTGAGAGCTGAGGATACTGTAATGATAGAAGCAACATTTCTAGCTGTATAACATGACTACAACGACATCGTATATGTACCTCAGACACATCATGTCCAAGGAGGATGCGTCTTCCTTTCAAACCCTGTTTCCCTTCCAGGTTTCATGGAGGTGAATGACGTTTGAACACCCAGAGTTTTTCAGATTTCCAACACTGGGGCTTCTTCAATTCCTTTTTCCCTTTGTTTCCAGAATCCAGTCCCTAATCTTTATCTATTTAGATTATGAGAGATGTTTTATCAGTTCCTATATTTCTAATCTCATACCTGCTGATCAGTTTACCCCAACTATTCAACAGCAGCTGGTTAGATTTCCTGATGACTCTGTTTTCTTTCTCCCCCATCCATTCTAAGCACTGCAGAGAGCACGTGCACAGTATAATAACATCACTTTCTGGCTGCAGTGGCCCCCAACAATTATTTTTAAATCAGGAAGTGACTTAGGCATTTTTCTGTATTTAAGGGATATTTAATTGAATATGTCTTACTCCAGCCTCTTTATGTCTTTAAAAAATGGAATGACTTATGAAGTCAGTAAGATGGTCTAACGGGAGAGCTAAAAATATTCAGAGACACAAAACTATAATTTTCAGCATTTTAAAATCTTTACATTGTAAAAAAAAAAAATTTAATTGTTATTCTTTAGACTTGGCTCTGTCTTCCTTCCTTGATGAGGACTATAATCACGCGGAGATTGAAGTTTATAGCTTCTATTGGCTTGGAGTTAAAGGAGTGATATAAAGTTCCAAAACCATCTTCTTAGACGGAGAATGATTGCATTTATTTTACATTTGAATAACTTCAAATGGCTTATGTAATTTAGCTCAACCATGTTAAAGTGGGGCAAAGCAAGTAACCAGTATGAATTTTTACCCCAGAGAAAAGTTTTTGAGGAAATTATGACCAACTGAAATATGAAAGAGAGAAACTATAATCATCGTGTCTTCTATGTATGGCGTTGCCTATGTAGCTATAAATAAGAAGGATATCCTGATCATTTTAACTACCATAGGAATGCAAATAGCTTTGCACTGACAAGTGGTAACTTTTTAATAAAGTATAACATGCCTATACATCATTTGGACATAAAGAAGACTAACCCTTAAACGGCGAAATTCCACAAGCAGATAAGTAGGTTAAATGATCACGATCAGAGATACACAGGTCAAGCAAAGTACACTCGCTCACTAAATTTATTGTCCTTTAGAGACAATTTGCAAAGAGGAGACCATTGAACTACCAAGGGTAATTACCCAGGATACTGCATTTGCTTTTCATTTGAAAAGATCACATAGTATTTAAGGACTACTTATGGCTAGAACCTTATTCACTTTGAAAATATAACCCTTTTAGTCTGGGGCAGAAAATAAGAAATTAAATGAGAAAATAAGGGATGGGACCCAGTCCCATAGTGAGTAAATTTCAATCCTCTGTCTGGCTGTTCATTACCGAAAGACATGTGAGAAGTTTTGGAATGTCTGTATGTGGGGTGCTGGTGTCACACATTTAAAACCCCCTAAAGCACATTTCGATCCTAATATTGTACCTTGTCCTGCCAAGGTTCTCAAAAGAAACCCATGTCCTTTGTCTTCACTGACCCTAGGCTGCAGAAATGGCAAACAGAGAGCGTAAAAAAGGCAGGAGGCCACAGGAGACTGGCTTATCCTTCTAAAGATCTGGGGCAACCTGTCTCAAGTGTTTGTAAAACACACCCCTGAGAAACTCTCCCTTCAATTTTTTTTTTCCTCTTCTCCTTATCACACAATCTTCTAATAAGCCCGCTCAACCAAGCAGCCCTGATAGAATGACTGACCCCAAAGGTTTATACCTTGTGCCAAGGTGTACCAAACAGCATAAAGGTAAAGTTCTTATGACAGTAATATCTCATGACGTACGTTTTCAGTACTTTGTGTCCTAACAAGTGGCTTCGCTTCTCTCACCCACACAAAAATGTAAACAGATATTATAGTTTTGGAGAAACTTCTCTGGCATTTCCTTTCTGCTTTTACGACTACAGCCCTGCATCCACGTGCCAAAGGCAGACCGGTTCCGACAAGGCGTCCTTGCAAACGCACAAGCAAAACTATCAACAATGCTATTGTCTTTAGAAAATATGCAGAAAAAAGAGCTGACGTTTGACATGCAAGGTAAGCCCAACAAAGTATTCAGAAGATTATTCTTTCCTGCTGTTATAATCCACTAACTTCTTGTTGTTAGTGCTTAATCTGGTATCATGTCTAGACTATTTCTTCTATACCTCCAACAAAGCTTTGAGAAAAATAAAATCCTATCTTCACATGCTTCTATACCCTTCAGCTATTATTGCCAGCCCAAACGTGGAAAGAGCACATTGTATTCTTCCTTTGGAGTCTGGACGTTTTGTCTTTCTAGGACATTGGCAATCTGCTGTGAGTATAATAACAGACAAGAAACACAGGTACTTGAGGTTCTTTTTAGAAGATTAATTCAATCTTCTTTTGAAACAAGTACTAAGTAAACAGTAGAGGATATTGCTATAACTTCTGGAAAGTATTTGTGCAATAGAACTAATACATAAATGATGATATTATGACTATATTAAAAAGAGCATGTTTGAAAAATTTAAATGTGTCTAAACACACTCTAAATAAAGGAAATATACTCTAAAATAAAATAAAAACATTTCTTTAATTCAAAGCATTTACTACTAGAATAGACAGACGAGGTATTCAAAAAGTGAAGAGAAATTTAAGCGTGATGGTGAGAAGCAGCCCCTCCATGCACCCAACTCCCCCCAACTCCCAAATCAATTTACAACAGCCCTCAGGACAAGAAAGGAATCTCACTGCCTTTTAAGTTAGAGCAGCATAGAATAAAAGACAAAGAAAGTTGATGCAGAATAATTTGCAATTTCCTGCAAAATGACTCCCATGAAGTTTAAAGTCATCCACAACTGCAAAACTGATCCCACAGATCAAATAAATATGAGAACATTTCAGTCTTTAACTAAACTATGTTGACTTTTCATTCCAATAGCAGCCGAATGGCTGTTTGCAAGCCAGGGGAATTTTAAATAATTTTTCATGGGAGCAACTTTTTATAAAATCTTCTTTTCTGTGATGTTTTCATTAGCTTTTGAACTATAATAATCTGAGAAACAAAATTAACAACCACGAAAGATAGATATTTATAAATCTGTCGAAAATAAATCCGAACACTCGCCGTCTGTCTCTACACGACCTCGATCCCAGGGACTGTGAAAAGCTGGAGAGAGAAGACTCATAATCCCTGCAGTGGCTTGTGAACAATGCAAAATAATATATTGCTAAATATACTCATTCTGAGTATCGACAATACTTATTCTTGGATGAGAAAGATAAGAGAGGCTGGAGAGCTTGGCAGCAAAGAGGTGAAAATTGGGCTGCTTTTGAATGAAAACAGGTTTAGCGGAAGAAGCACAGAGTCCTCTGCAGGTAGGAAAGTCAGGTGAACGACTGAAGTCAATAGGGGTTTGGTATATGTACCTGTGGTTGGTGGGGGAGAGGTTTAGACAAGCTTGGTGTTTAAATTATAGACCAGGGACAGGAAAAAGTGAACAGCCTTTGCTAAGCACTAGGAGCTGCCACGCTCATGCTGCGTTGGATGTAAGCTAGCACGTACTGTGCTGTTTACACGCATCAAGACCTACGCTGTTGGTCAGTGCATTACCAAGCAGGAAATGAGATCAAAAAATAGTCAGAGTACAGAGCGCCTTAGGAAAATATTGGGCCTGTATCATGAATCACATAAAAATAACTTTCTCTTACCTGCCCTCTGAGTCAGCACCCTGCATTCATCCACCAGTGAATCCACTCATTCCTCGGCCCCTCCTTCAGTGGGAATAGAAAACAAACCCTACGGCTGCTGACCTCAGGCTCTCCCTCCCTCCCACCCCGTGAGTTAAATGAGGGAAACAAACAAACAAACACACACACACTAAGCGCAACGCGGTTAGGGCCATGCCAGAAGTACGTGAAGGAGAGTGATGTAGCTTATTTGTTCAAATTGGTTAGAAGATACAGCCATTGCGAGATTAAGAGACGAATCTGGATCACAACGGTGCCCTGGCGGTTTCTATACCAGAGGCTAAGTGTTCCGCATGAGGTTATTTTTTCAACAAATATTGGTATGGCACCCACTGTGTGCCAGTCATTGTTTTGGGCCTATGGGCCCTTTCTTACTCATAAGAAGAGCTCAGAAGTTGGGGCAGGCATCAGGTGATACACAGGTAAGTATAGTCTATGTTATCGGGATAAAATGTGACCCATCTTCTTAGATTCAGCAAAGAAAAAGAAATCAAAGTAAGAATTTAACTGGTGTTGAATGCAAAACATGACTTTTATATGAAAACAATCACAGGCATATTATGGAGTAGAATACAAAATTTACATGAATGTTTTAGATAAAGTAGAAGATTTCAAAATAATTTCATGGCACATAACTAAATACCTCATAATCCTGCTGGTAAAATTCTCTCTTTTGCTGTAAAGAATACCTAATTGGAAAAGTTAACAGCCTTACTCAGAATTAATGAATTTATTTTGCCACTGTTTAACTGGACCGTATTGGCACAGAATAGATGTCTCTTACCTGACTTACAGATATAATTTATGAGAACTTCTTATATCAGAAATATAATTTCCTCCAAAAAAAGTCTAGTATTATTTACTCAAACCTACATTTCTTATAGTAATATGATTCCAAAATAACGTTGGTGTCATCATCGTGAGTACAGAGGGATCGTACTTTCCAAAGTCCAATCTAACTTAGAATCCATTCAAGCTTTATAAGAATTGAGTAATGCATAAAAGTTGCATTATCTGTAAATATTTCAGTGTTCTCTATAATGTGAGTTAACATAGTTGAGATGTGGTCCTTTCCTTAAAGAATACATATGTTCAAGTCATCCATTCTCTAGTAAATTTTCAAACAAAAAAGCCTTATTGATAATTCACAATTACATATTCCAATTTGTACTGTAGCCTTTTGCATTTCAACCGTAACGTGTCTGTAGTCTGTGAAGGAGGTGAGGAGAATTGGAAATCAGCCCGGGGGAGGGGTCTGAGGAGACCCCTCATTGCTGGGAAGTTGCCAGAAAAGACCTAGTGCAGCTGTCATTTAACACCTGTCCTCTTTTTAAAAGCAGAGGGTGGCATTCTTACAGAGAAACCAGAGAAATATGGATTAGAGGAAACTACTAAAAGATGGATAGCCTATTGTTTCTCATCTTCTGGGCACCAGAATAATTGCTAATAGGCCAATGTCATATCTGAAGAAAATGTACATTATACACTGTCTTCTCCACCATATAATTCAATGATGTGTTATAAATTGGAAACATAATCCAAAGGATAACCAAAAAAATTCTTAAACGTGTTCACAAACAACCAAAAAAGTAAGAGTGATTATAAACACCATTGGAGAGAGATACTAATACAGAATGACTTTTAATGCATTGGAAAAATTGCTTGAAATCCTGATGTAAAATAATTATATGAAGAAATCATCTGTTCACAAGAGGGAGTTAAATAGTCCCAAAGGCTCTGGTGTTACAGATTGTGGGCAGTAAACTTAGAAGGATTTAAAAAAAAAAAAATCTATTTCCAATAAAGGCAAAGACTGTTAATGCGCCTAGATTTTAAGCGGAATGCAAAAAGAAAGAAGCCACTTTTGCTGTTTTGAGTTGCTCCATCTAGGCCTAGTTGAGTGTTGTATTCTGTTTTGGATATCATATGTTTGAAAAGAAAGAAAAACTGGAGTAAGTTCAAAGGCAAGCAACCGAACTGATAAAAGGTTTGGAAAAAAGACAGACCTGTGAGCAATGGGCATGTTCAGGCTGGAGGGGAAACAATTGAAAGAGACATGTTCATAGTCTACAAGCATTTAGAGAGATGTTACGGGAAGAAAAAGGATAAGTTATGTTAATCATTAGGAAAAGAATAAGAAGCCATAAATTTACCATATTCGCGGGAATGACCTGGAATAATTTATTTATTTTTGCGCTTGAGGCAATTTATCTAACTTTGTAACTTGACATCATTCAAGTTCAAGTACATAGGCACAAATGGCATGCACTTTTAGACCCGAGGGTACAAAAAGACCACAAATCAACGTTTGTGGGTAAAAGCTTGCTGAAAAGAAATATGTGCCCTTTACCTTTGGAGATGAGTCGCCTGAAGTGATCTGTGGGAACCCAGGGCGATTTAAGATACCTCACAGTGAGAATAAGTTTCAAGCTATCAGGGACAATTCAGAGAGGAAAAAGAAACTAATTTTCCTGCAAAACATAGAGACAATTTGAAGTTGGGTTAGCATTTTTACGAAAAAGATCTTTACATACAGATGCTTCCAGAACGTACTGGCTGGCTGTGACCACTAAGCAGGCAACAATTCCATTTAAGCATGTAGTATTCCTTAATTTGCTTTTGCCTGATTTCCATGCCTCTCCCTTCCAGCAGGCCTTGGTGGTGCAGGGCACAGGAAACTGAAGGAGTATAAAATTTTTTATAATTAAGGCTGGATTAGTAGTAAGAATGCCCAGCCATCCAAAGGCTGAGCAGCAGTTTTGATGTTTGAAAGAAGTGCGTAATGTTGGATTAAGCTACAAGTAACCAAGCACTTTTTTTTTTTTGTCCAACTAGGCTTTGATGTTGGGGGTCGAGTGGGCCCCTGGCCTGTCTACAGTTGCCTCTGTGCATTTCTGAGACGGTGCTCTGTGTTCTAATCCATTGTAGCAAAGTCCTTGAACCAAGAAAAACTGACACTCACTCTCATTAATGGGTTCGCCTGGATTGCTTTTTTGTTATTTCTCATTGCTTTTTTCCCCCACTTTAACATTTTCTGGTGACTTTGATTGATCTAATGGAATCTCTTTTTTCCACTTCTTTTCTCAAAGCATGAAAATTTCCCTGCCAGGTGGATATTCCCCAATTCTCACAACTCGACTTAAAATTTTTTTTTTTTTTTTTTACAAATGAGAGTGATTCTGAACGGTGAGAACTCATAACTCATTTGAATGAAAAACAGTTGGGGATTGCCACACTTCATTGTACTTGATTGTTGACATTGGTGGCAGCTGTTACTGCCAATCTATCTCGAACCAACTGTGAGCACATCAAGATCTCTGTCTCTCTCTCTCTCTCTCACACACACACACACACACACGTGTGTATAAACATATTCCTCTTCCATTATGTTAATGGAATTTGGAGAATACGAGAGTATCTCTTTTTCCTAAATTCTTTCCCCAACAACTTTTAGTGAAATTCAGGTTGATTTTATTTTTCCCATTCCTATAATCTTTATCTGTGGCATCACAGCTATGAGTATATAGCATTCATCCAAACTAACAATGGCAAAAAAAAAAAAATAAATAAGGCAGACATAGCCATAAACTTTTAAAAGAGAAACTTGATAAAATCATGCATTCCAGGCTAATCCATTCGCCCTATTTATATAGTTGGGGAAAGTAGGAAGTTTCTATTTTTTTGTGCTCTTTTGGGTTGCTGTAATTTCAAATCCAAGAGAGTGTTGCATCGATCAAATTACCCTCTTGGTTTCCATTTGACTAAGACTCAATGTATAAATTCTACTGGTCCCTGTTAAAATAGAGAGGTATAGCAAATGCTAATCACCTGAATTTCAAGTTCCAATAAGGCTTCAATAATACATACTGCAGAGTCTGAAAACTTCTTACTACCTTACAAAGATGAGTAATTTCCTCCTGCCCTGACCTACTGACAGAGCTGCCATGAATACCTTAGATCATTCTGTCGATTAAGTAGTGAGTCCATTACCTTACCCTCCCGAAATAATTTCACAAACAATCTAAATGAAGATGGTAAAGAACCATCATTAATGCATAAACCACTTCTGACTGACCTCTCCTCTGAACTCTTTCTATCTGTGAAAGAGGTGAGTCTCTTCCATGGAATAATAAATACTAAATAATACATGGACATGTAAAATGTGCATTCTGAGGAGCAATGGGATGGGCCGAACACAAAAGCACGTATGTACATTGAGATTACTGTCAATACATGAGCGTTATTTTTATGTGGCTGAGAGAGAGGAAGACAGGGAGACAGAGTCTGTCCTTCTCGTAGGAATATGGGAAACACCGACTTTCATATACTTTAGCTACTATACTGTTGAAAAGTAGTCTATGAGCTAAGATTAAATTTTCATAAATTTAAAACTTTTTGGAATATTCTTTTATTTACTATCATGCTGACTTTAGAGGACTTTGAAAGCTGCAGAATATGGAAACAAATTGTAGTATTATTATTTTCATACCTTTTTTAATATTTATTTTCTGAAAGAACTATGAAAAGGAAGTAACCAAACAACAAAAACAGTAACAATAGCAATGCTATACTACCACAAAGAACTTTCCCTCTCTAATCAACAGGGAAATTTTCAGTCAAACCAGAAGTTTATGTTTCTTGAATGTAACTACTCATCGTGATAAACATTGTATTATAAGCCACATTGTACGTCACTTTACTCCCTTTTTTTCTAAATGCACCAAATTATGAATAAACCAGATAGACTTAAATATGTATTTGTACACACACCCTTCATAATGCCCAGGTTTTGTGAAAGAGCTCCTGAGACTCTTCTGGAAGTTAAAAACTTGTAGAGAAAGTGAGTGGGAAATCAACAAAAAACTGACAGGAAACATTTTGCCATCTTTTTCACAATGATTGTTTCTCCTTTGTCTCTCTTCTAATACTCTTTTGTTTTAGAGAAATTGCTTTAGGGAGGCAAGCCATGATAAAAATTAAAAGTGATTAGGCATCTGGTTTATATATAAAAATTTTTTTAAAAGACAAATTAACAGCAATCAAAATACTCTGGCTTAATCGGAACCTTAAATTTAGAATTAATAAATATCCAAAACACAGTTAAAGGACATTGAAAAATGTTTAGTTCTTGGAAATTTCAGCTCTCAATTTTCATGACAGTCATTCTTTCTTATCTTTCCATGAATTCAATATTAATATGCAAATAATCATGCTATTTATGTAAACAAAATAGCATTCATTATATATTTCCATATGCATAATTTTATATTTATAAATAAATTTACTCATTTTTCCATATATTAAGACTTTAGCCTTATGTTAGATGAACCAATACAATAAACAGCAGAGACAGACAAACAGTGTGATTTGATTTCCCTCTTTTATTCTTCATCCATTCAACAAATACGTTATCGAAGTGTGTATGTGTATGTGACACTATTTGGGGGACCATGAGAAAGACAATAATGAATAAGCAGAGCTCTCGTCCTCATGGACTTGGCTTCCCAATGGTACATTTTCCATCTTTATGGCCCTAAATGCAGCAGCTTTATGAAATTTGGGATAGGACAATCTAATTCAAGGTGTTCACATTCTCTGAGCTCAAAACATAGAACAGTTTGTTTTTATTACTTAGATGATGTCATACCTTCTTCAGGGAGGAACCAGATCAGAGTTTCAGAATGTACGAAATGAGCTCATAAACAAACAAAGGATATGTGTCCCACCACACTCGCAAAGGAAATTCCCAGAAGGGGTCATGTGCCCAGCACCACGGGAAAGAAGGAATGCTACAAAATTACTGCTAAACATGAACTGTAGTATCGGTGTGAGAAACAAAACAATGAAAAGATAATACAGTGATTCACCGCATGAACAATAAGAGGATAAAAGATACAAAGAAACACCAAGAGTATTTGCTGCCAAAGATTTACAGATGCAGATTCCAGCATTAAAGTAAGATAGCTTAGTCCCCTGCATTCGTTTAGTAACTCTTGGATTTCAAGCTATTATCTGGTATTATAAAAATAACTCCTTCCCTCTTTTCTCAATGCCAAAGATCTGCCCACCTTCTTTAAAGAAAATAAAGTTGCAGACAAACAAGGGATTCTACAGTTTTCCACTCTCCTGGTTCAAAGCAGTTCCATTAGCAAAATTATCACATCGATCTATTTGTATATTTTGCTTCTACCATAAGAAGCCTATTTTTCTCTCTGGGTTTTCTGTCTACTTCTTAAGTTTAATGAATTGTAATAATTATTAATTATTTACTATTTAGCACTCCAAAATTACTTAAACTAATGGCTCATATCCAGTGTTTTATTTTATTCAGCAGATACTAAAAATAATCTTGATTCTACTCATCTCTGCACTGCAACTCTTAACTTACCATAGCCTCTGAGTTATACGCATATAATATATAAAAATTTGAATATGGCATAAATGAAAACAGAGGCATAACCCTTGAGCCTATCTATTTTGAAACACTTTTATGTTCAGCTGCCCAAAAGAGTGGTTAGGAACAATTAAGATGATAGTATAAAAAATATCTAGAAGGACATATGAATTTAATGAAAGTTCAGAATATGTAAGCCATAATGTATTTTATAAGTCGTTTTCCCCCAAAGTATATTATCAGCACCTCCTAAAAAAGCTGAACCGGGTCAATGGTAAGTAATTGCCATAAGGATGACTTCCCAATAATATTGAAGTACTTTCTAGATCATTCAAAAGTACAAGTGCAATATAGATTAATTTTTAAGTGTTTAGCTACATTTCAATACTTCAACAATCAGTACTCTGTATTTGGCATTCATACTAATTTGATATAGACCAGGAAAAAAACTACTAAATAGAAGAATCCATTTCCTAATCAAAATATGTCGGGGTCTACATTTTACAAAGTGAATGTAAAAAAAAAAAATCCCATTTTCAAAAGTACTGATTTTTAAGATTTATTTATTAGAATTTTAGAGCCACTTAAACATTTAGGAAGCTTTTCCTTGTTAGGGTAATAAATTTAGTGGTCAGGCATTTAAGTGTTTAAAAAAATCAAATGTTTCAAATTTATACATGCACTTGAAAATGTTATGGTAATTTAACTGTAAATGTGAGAGATTTTTTAAAAGAAGAATTTAGTGTTTTCCAAATTGAGTTACTCAAATTTTGAATGAAAGGACCCCCTGAAAAACAACTGTCCTACTTTTACATAAAAAAAAAAATTAAAAATAGAATAGTAAGATTTGTAAATGTGAATTTAAAGGCTTAAGCAAAGCTGAATTTTTGAATATGAAACATATATAAGTAATTTCAAAAATAGGCTTTTTCTCCTACTCAATAAAGCACCTGGGGATATTGAGAGAAACTGTCCTAAAAGTTAGAAAAGATTGAATGGAAAATATTTTTTCTTTAGATCCATTTAGTAATTTTTGAACTTGCCTCCTTGGCAAAGGCTCCCTAACTGTCCAGCGAAGTTAGTCATTTCCTCTACGGAATTTCCGTATGAGACAGTACAAAGGTTAATAGCACAAATTTTGAAATTAGACAATCAGGTAACAAATCCTGGATGTACCCCTTACTACCTGTGTGATCGTGGACAAATTAATCAACTTCTCTAAGCTGCTATTTCCTAGATGGGTTTAATAACGTCCACGTCTTAAAAAAAAAAAAAAAAAAAAAAAATGTAGGCAAAGTGTTCAGTTTAATGATTGAAACTGCTTTGACTTCTTGGTATTGTCATGTCTGTTTATCAGAGATAAGTTCTCATTTTTAGCATGTCTGCTTTGTGTTGATCACAATAATAAGTAAAGTTTTAAAGTGCTTATTTTGTGGCAGCCATTTTTCTAAGCAATTTGTATATATTAATTCATTTAATTCTCACGATCACCCCAAGAGATAAATTCATAATTCCCATGTTACAGGAAAAGAAATAAAGCCTCCAGAAATGTTAAGTAACTTTTCTAAGATCACACAACTAGAAATTGATAAAGCAGGGATTTGAACCCACGGAGTCTGATTCCAGAGCCCATGCATCCATTATAATACACTGGTTATAATTTGACATGATTATTTGTCACTTCCTTATATATACTAGGGACCCCAAAATTGACTGAGAGAGTATTGTTTGTAAGTAGTTCCCAGTATAGCAAGATAGACATGCATCTACACATAATTGTTAAAATGATAACAAAGACAAGCCTTGGATTAATTTTCTTTCTCCCTCTTTGTACTGCTCACTTCAAATGTCAACTCGAGCTTGTCATGCACCAGGCTAGCATTACTTTTGAAGTATCCCTGAGCAATGCCTACATACAAAAGCAGATTAAGCATTTGGAGGTTTTCGTTGATCAGGAAACTCATGAGAGAAACTCCTGGCCTGGCCAGGAATGGCATTACCACAGACCTACCAAAGTAAACGGACAAAGACTCAGCCTCCCTGTGAAGGATACCTGTGGGCACAGACCTCCTGAATAGAGGAGTCCTCCAGGATTTACACCAATTGTTGGAATCCTTAGACAAAGATTGCTTGTTTCAGGAAATAGGGCCTCTAAATCCTCCTGGGCAGCAGGCAAATGAACCTGGTTGGATGGCAACATTTTCACCTCTCTGGCCACAAATCATTTACATTCCTCCCATTTGCAAAATATTTAACCCTCCTCACAAGGCCACCGAGTCTCATCTCATCACAGAATCAGGCTTAAAGTCTGAGATTACTTCTCTGAAGCCATATTTGTATGTCAATGAAGTCATCAGATGTACCCTCTCAGTGTGAAGACCTACAGACTAAAGAGCTAAGTTATCAGTCTCTCCTTCCTGCATACCAAACACAAAATGGGCACACCTGATCCGGTGATGCTGCAATCAACACTCTTATTAAAAATGGGGGCGGGTGACAGGAACATAGCAATAACTGGTCTACAGAAATTCTGAAATACATGTGAGCAAATGTTGCCAAATTCTTGCTCAGGACCCACTCCCTACACCCGATGGATGATGTGTTCTTACTGGTTTTTAGTGCCATTCTCTGGGCTTTTGGTTCTGCCCCAAGTCAGCCTTCGTTTTGATAAGCAATGGCCCCCCTTTGTAACTGAGTAGCTTTTCTGTCTCCTTCCTACCTGTAGGAATTTGGGGCCCCAAAGCGTGTTTTTGTTTTGAACTTCACCCGTTTCTTTTACTTCAAGCAGTTACAATTCTTTTAGAAACACTGTGGACTTCCTATGTGCCAAATTATAGTCTAATCCATCAAACAAATGACAAAACCACAAATCTCTTCTCCTTTTTCCCTTGGGCTGAGCATCCAAAGTGCTCTGGGAAAACATTCCTAAGAGTCTTAGAAACCTAATGTTCCACCACAGAGGTTTAACGGGCATGTCCTTAAGATTCTTAGGAGACTTTCTGATTATCTCAGGGTTTGGCAAGCTCTGGCCTTTGGACCAAATCTAACACACAGCCTGTTTTTTGTTAGGCCTGCCAGCTAAGAATAGTTTTTACATTTTTAAAGGATTATAATACACAAATAGTACAGTGAAAACTACAAAACATTGCTGAAAGAAATTAAAGAGGCCCTAAATAAGTAGAATAACATCCCATGTTCAGTACAATCCCAATCAAAATCCCAACAGCCTTTTTGGCAAAATTGAGAATTTTGATCCTAAAATTCATGTGGAATTGTAAGGGATCCCAAATAGCCAAAGAAATCTTGAAAAAGAGCAACTTCTCAATTTCAAATTCACTATAAACCTACAGTAACCCAACAGTGCTGTACTGGCATAAAGATAGACATGTGCATCAATGGAATTGAACTGAAAGTCCAGAAATACACTCATAGGTCTATGGTCAATTGATTTTTAACAAGGTTTTCAACACCATTCGATGGGGAAAAAATGGTGCTGAAACAACTGGATAGCCACATGCAAAAGAAGGAAGTTGGATTCCTATTTCACGCTATATATAAAAATTGACTCAAAATGGATCAAAGACATAATGCAAGATCCAAAATTATACAACTCTTAGAAAAAAATAGGAGTAATTATCAGACCTTGGATTTGGCAATGGTTTCTTGGATGTGACAACACCAAAACTACAAGCAACAAAAGAAAAAAATAGATAAATTATACTTCATTGAAATTTGAAACTTTCGTGCATCAAAAGACACATTAAGTGACATAAGCCAGGAAGAGAAAGTTAAACATCACATGTTCTCACTCATATGTGGAATCTAAAGTTGATCTGATAAAAGTAAAAAGTAGAACAGAAGATACTAGAGGCTGGGAAGGATGGGATAGAACAGATTTGTTAAAATTACAACTATTAATAGAGAGGAGGAATAAGTTCTATGGTTCTGTACCACTGGAGGATGACTATAGTTAACAATAATATGTGGTTTCAAGTACTAGAAGGGAGATACTGAACATCTCCAACGCAAATAAATAATAAATGTTTGAGATGATGGATATGCTAATTGTTCTGATCTAATCACATACATTACATGGACCAAAGCATCCCTCTGTACCCCACGAATATTTACAATTATTATTTTTCAACGAAGAAAACAAAATTTAAAAAGACATAAACTAGAAAAATACATAGAATTGCAAAAGAATAAAATTATAATAAAATACAATTATCACAATGTTAAAAAGATAAATTTGTGATATACTTATACTTCTTTATTAATTATTAGGAAGATCTAGTGATGTGTCCAGTAAGGACTTTAGTTTCAAATAGTAACAAGCATAAATTATTTCATGTAAAATGATATAAAAATACCTATGATTTCTAATGGTGACAAGGTCTCAGATACTATGAGTACTATCATGGCTTGTTGCCTACATTCATAATTAAACAAAATGTTGAATTTCAGTAAGAAGATACTGAAAATAAAAACGTAATTTTTCCATTCAAAATAAAAGACACTATCAAAAGAGTAAAAAGACAACTTACAGAGTGGGAGAAAATATTTGCAAATCATATATTAATATACCTAATAAGGATTGAATATGCAGAATATGTTAAAAAAAATGCAATTACATGACGAAACAGAAACAACCTAATTTGAAAAATGGATGGAGGATTTGAATAGACAATTTACTAAAAAGATACACAAATGGCCAACAAGCACGACATCCTTAGTCATTAGGAAATTAGGAAAATACAAATTAAAACCACAATGAAACACCACTTACACAGCACTGTGAGTGTCATGAACGATAAATTATATGTGGATCATACCATAATAAACAACAAAGAATATAGGACAGAGATCGTATATAGTCCGCAAAACCTAAAATATCTACTATTTAGTCCTTTATTTAAAAAAAAAGAAAAAGCTTGTCAGCCTATGTTCTGTCTGAGAGGGTCGACCAAGCACTGTAAATATTTCTGAAGTCTTAACAAAGAATCCTGAAATATTTACTCCGAGATGTTGCTTTCTGGTGGAGTCCTAATTTTTGTCCTTCTCTGAGGCATTTCTTCTTCTGAGAGTCTTTTACTGGTTGCGGAAGATGGACATGAGAAACCGGTTTATGTCTGAACCTTGTGAACACTGTCTCAGAAATGCTTCCTCTAGATTTTGCTTGTAAACTGAACAGTTGTTTTTTTCTTTTGTTCCTGTTTCTTTTTCTGAATCTTAAAATGCACAACTAAAAGAAATCAGTTGACATTCTTAACACAGACTTTACTAATAGTTCCCTTAAGGTACTTTGAGCTTCCACCTCTAAACGGACCTGAAGCAAATGCCGTGTGTGTGTGTGTGTGTGTGTGTGTGTGTGTGTGCGCGCGCGCGCATGTGTATGCCTGTGTGTGTGCATGTATGTCTGTGTGTGCATGTGTGTATGTCTGTGTGTGTGTGTGCATCATCCCACTTCCAAACTGACTGGATTCAGCTGGGCAGCTGTCACCTGAGTTTGCAGTGGCAGTCAGATAGTGTTTGGGCTGAAGATATAAGTTCTCTTATATGTCCGATACCTTATCTGGAATGTCTAGAACAGCAGGGTGCTGGCCAGCCTCCCTCCCTCCGTCTCTCTCCGTGAGTAGCCTTGGCTTCCTCATAGCACTGTGGTCTCACAGTCGTCAGCCTTCCTGCACAGTGGCTCGCTTCCCCCAGAACGAGCATTCCATGAGGTCCATTTGCAAAACGCTAGGCTTTTATGACTTGGAAGTCATGTAGTGTCTTTCTACAAAAGTCTAGTGATCAAAAGCGAGTGACAGGGACAGCCCAGATTCACGGGGACGGGCAGGACTAGTCAGAGGCACGACATCTCGTAGGTGTGGTTTATTGAGGAGAGAGCACCCGTGGAGGCCAGCTACCATGTTCACCTTTAAATCTCATTGGAAGTCTGAATCATGAATGTTTTCTTTATAAAAATAAAATATTTTTGTGAAGAACTATTAATAAATAAATAGCCTGCAGTGATAAGTCCAATAATAGAAGCTTGAGGAAAACGTTCAGTGGCAGCATCAAGAAAGAAGGGAATAGTCCTGCCTTAGAAAAAAGATGAGGCGGGTGCATTGCTCAAGGTCAGGAGTTTGAGACCAGCCTGAGCAAGAGCGAGACCCCGTCTCTACTAAAAATAGAAAGAAATTATCTGGACAACTAAAAATATATAGAAAAAATTAGCCGGGCATGGTGGCGCATGCCTGTAGTCCCAGCTACTCGGGAGGCTGAGGCAGGAGGATCGCTTGAGCCCAGGAGTTTGAGGTTGCTGTGAGCCAGGCTAATGCCACGGCACTCACTCTAGCCCAGGGCAACAGAGAGAGACTCTGTCTCAAAAAAAAAATAAGAAAAGAAAAGAAAAGAAAAAAGACAAGGACATTTTTCATGGAAGTGAAGAAATCTGAAGTGGATCTTGAAGAATGACGAGGAGTTTTACATGGGTAACGGGGAAATGTGCCCATATGCAAAAGAGATGGCAGAAACTCACGCTGCAGAGAGGCAGCACAGGATGGGCCCAGAAACAGCAAATGCTCCGGCTTGACGACGGCGTATGTCATGGCCAAGACGAGGCTGGCAAGACAGGCTGGGGGGAGGGCGTGGGGGACGTCGCCCGTCAGAAGAGGGGCTTGGACATTCTCCTCGCAGGCACCTGTTTCCCAAACAGAGGTGCTCTTTGCATCTGTGCCCCAAGACCGCCACGATAAAAGGTGCTGTGGATACCTGTGTCTGGGAAATTACACATATTTTTCTGTAGCTCTCTCAGCAGTTCCTATGAACCTTAGAATACTGAGAACTGAGTAGTCTCGCAATAAAGAAATCCATTCAACTCCAAGAAACTTCCCAGTATATTTGAATAGAGAATGCTTTTTTGATAGAACAGCCACAAATCATCCCACAACCCTTTATTTTATGGAACATCCTTGGGGAGTCATTTATGGCTCAAAAGCAAGTGAGAGATGCTAAGATTTTCATTATAGAGAAAACCTCTGGTCATATTTTGGACGGCTTTAAAGGGAACAAGACTGGAATGAAGGAGACTAGCTAAGAATGTGCAAAAATTTGAGACCTGAACTACGAATACAATGTTGGAAGCCAGGAGTAGGGCGACGAACATATTATCTTTAATAACTCAGAATGAGCTCTCGGACGGAAGTATGAGTACTGCCATTCCCATGATAGAACGTTACCATCAGTCTTCCTAATGGGAGTGTTACCCAATTATGTAGCTGTATCATTTTGTATTGACTGGAACTGAAGGATTAAAATGAACTTCAAAAAAAAAATCACATATAACCTGTCTACATTACACTGAGGTTATTGTTAGACCTGGCCAAAGTACTAAGAAAAATGAAATGTCTAATTCTCTTTGGCCGATAAAATAAAGCACAGCTGTTAATCTTTTTTAAGATGAACTTTGTTTTTCTGCTGCTGCTAAATTCTAAAAGAAATTTATCATGTAGGTCTTTACTCAGGGAGAGTTGAACCACAGAATGAATAGTGTATTAAAGACATTTTTCAGAAGATGCAAGCATTCTTTTTCAGTCTTTTTCCTTTATAGTAAGCTTAAAGCATACACTACAATGTTATTGAATAGAAGTTTTGCGTTGTTTATGTTTTGCAGAGTCTGGGTTACTTGAAATATTCTATAGAGAAAAAGGTGGCCTATTCTTGCCTGCACCCTTAGAAATTGTGGGTGTAATTTAGAAACTGAATCTGGAACAAGTTCAGAGCAACATATACACAGGGGCTTAAAAAAACCTGCTGGTCCAATTTCAGTAAACATGGGCCATTATTTGCAGTTACATATATAGTTTACTAAGCTTCTGTGCTGTTCATTTGCGTGCCTGACATTGTGTTACAGGCTCAACGCCTGTGGACATTTGCACACACATCTTTTCCAGCCAAATTTTCTGCAAGGGGGAGGGAAAACTTCCATGAGAAAGGAAACCCAGCTGAAAGGAGGCAGGGGAAAACAGTTTGATTACTTCACTGCTCAAACACAAAGGCATTTATTTAGATCTTGGTAAAACATTGTTTCCAAGAACCAAATGTATTACATAAGTTGCAAATTATGTCCGTTTATATTTGCAAATGAACCATGTATTCCAAATTTCTTCATTTTAAAAGGTAAAAACAATGGCATTAATAACGTCATAGACGTGTTATAATTATTAAAAAACAGTGATAATGTAAGCCCATAATAGAGTCTTAATATGTCATTATGTTAGCATCCCTTAGATTTCATTAGAAATTAATTATCATAGCCTTTGTATCCAGATATAAAGAGGTTAAATAGACATCAGGGGATATTTGCATTAAAATAAGGTTTCAGGACTATCCACACCATAACTCTTTATGTTCATATGCTCTTGCTAACAGCAATGGCAGCAATGGCATTTTTCAAAGAAAAGTTCCATGACATTAAGTATAAACAAGATAATCCCCCGTAAAATACTTTGCACCTGCCTACTACATAATAAATATCCAATAAAATTAACTTTTATTTTCTAAAACAAGAACAAGATAAACTTGGGAAGAATATGAACAGTTTGTGTTAATGGATTTAAAAAGACCAGCAAGGAGAAGTAAAAAAAAAAAAAAAAAAAAAAAAAAAAAAAAATTTTTTTTTATTGTCAGAGGAGATTCTGGTTTCAATGGCTGTTAGGCTACCAGAAGAACTTACTATAAATGCTTGTGGAATTAATCTATTTTTTAAAATAATATGTAAAGCAGGGGCATGCAAATCATATAAAAATGAACTATTTTAGAACTTTGCTAATACCACAATTGGTTCGATTCCTCTTTCCTGTTTTTTTTTTCCTTCCACTTTTTTTTGCATGATTTGAGAAGTGTTATACATCTTACAAAGAATATGTTCATCCTATTTCATTATCTCATTCTAAGTTTCAAAGAAAATCTTGGTTCTTCCAGTACGATTGATCGCAGATTCTAGGGTGTCCCACCCCATCCCAGCACCACCTTGGCTGTTGTTATTGTTAATTACATCTTTGGCTGCAGTCCTGCCAGATCGAGAAAACTGAGAGCTAAATTAACAAAAGATTCTTTTCTCAAATGTTCAAGCTTATCTTAATATAAGGACATTGTTACTTACCCTTAAGGAGGAGGGAAAAAATGCTTATCGAGGAGCTTCATAAAATGACAGATTTCTCGAAGGCAATCGTGTGATATGAGTGGCTACTACAGATGGAAGCGTAAAGACAGTGAGAAAGTACAGTGCGGAGCGGGCAACACCCTGGTGAGGACTCTTATGTGTCCTGTGGGTGACTGTGATGAGCTAAGCCCAACATCCTCCTGCCTCCTCTGCCCGGACAGCTTGTACCTCTCGGTCACTCCACGATCAGCCACTCTACATGCTGGGACCGGGAGAAGTGCAGTGACCTTCTGTCTGGGCTACACAGACGTCAACATGACACTATTCACTCCAGTCTGTAACCTCCTTCACTATACCTTAGAGCATGTTAAATGTATCAAAGATAAGTTTTAAAATCTTTCGTTGGTTTTAATCAGATATTCTCCTTAGTCCATATTTCACACCACCACTACCTGAGGGTAAGCCCCAAACTACCCTCCCAGCTCGTTTCTAAGTGTTTCCTAAAACCAAAATTTTCCATTCTCAGAGCATGAATTGGGCATGCTCTATCTTGTATATCCCATCATAAAATATAACAGCAAAGGCCTTAATGTGTATCACTTCTCGTTTTACATGACACTGAGCAGTGCAAATTGTATGTGGCAGGAACGCTCGTTAACCTGCTTTAAAAAAAAATGAAATTACTGGTGTATTTTTAAGCCCAAAATATTATAAATTATTTTGATTCCACTATATAACCAATTACCCTGTATGTGCACAAAGATCTACCTGCAAGGATGTTTATATAACCATTTTTATCATAGAAAAACTTGGGAACTACACAATGTCCAAGAGCAGGATGTTAGGGGGATAAACATGGTCTATTCCTACTATGCAGTATGATATAACCATTTAAATTGTTACTACAGAAAACTATTCAAATGTCAGAAAAAATGTTCAGTATATAATCAAGTTTAAAAAGGAGATTACAGAATAAAGGTATTGTATAATGATACTTTTGCAACAGCAAAAATGTTGAGCATAGAAGTGACTTGAAAATTGTATGCTGCAATACTAATGGTAATGATTTCAAAGTAAAGTGAAATTTTATATGATTTTAATTTTCTTCTTTATGCTGGGTCAATAGTTTTATAAAGTTCTTCAGTGTATATAGCTCATTACTGAAACATAAGTATAAAACTTTTTAAAAATATATTAAAGTAGTTTTGGAATATCATTAGAAATTTTTTCAAGAAATAAATCTATAGGAGAGCAAAGCCTTATAAATTATAGCTCTTTAATGTGACTATTCAGCAATACAACTAAAACTCATATTTAAATGGAAAATTAATACCGTATGAGTCATTTTTTTCTCAGTCTCTACTGTCCATCTTTGCTGAAGTCTTCCTTTTCACTGGCCCGAGATTTTTCCTTATCCAAATTACACATTTTGCATATATTATGGAATTTCACTTCTCTGCCCCAAAGCCACCAATGGCTCCCTTTAACCTACCACGTGAAATGAAAATTCTGTTTGTGGATTTCAATCCTTCTAGCTATCCTAATGCTTTTTCTTAAATCTCTTTTCTTCAGGCTAGTTCCCCCACGGGCTCCTGGTCACATACCATCTGTGACCCATACTTTGCATGTCCTCTCTCCTTTAATTCAGGTCTCTTGTAAAGATTTATTTCCAGCTCTCTTTCTTGCAAACAACTTCTCCTTTAGCCCACGCTGATCGCTGACTCTCTCTCTTGCTCATCAACTCAACCGCATAACTCAACACACACTTACGCCCAACTGTTTCCTATGTGCCATGTCGGCCTCGTGCGATTACAATTCCCTTGAAAGAATTCAGAATATTTTCTTACACCTTGCATAGTATCTTTCACAGTGTTAGGTGTGTGGTAGGTACTCAATATACACTTCTTGGAGATTAATAGATATAAGATTTACATTTCTTTACACTATTAGCTAATTAATTTTTTTAATTACTGGGTTGCCTTTTGCCACTTCTCTCGATGTAAAAAAAAAAAAAAAAAAACCTGACATTGACTAAGAAGAGATGCTGATACATGTATCTGATAGTCACAAAAAGTCATTCTGGGATGAAGAATTAGAAACAGATTGAGAGAACCGTTTTGCACTCATACTGTTATTTACCATCTATTAAGCTGGACGTTTTTTTTTTTTAAAAAAAGATTCTGAAAGACTGTTATAAACAAGAATCTTAATGATGAAAAAAAGAATCTTGATGAATAATAAAGATACAATAGCAAAATATAATAATAAACAGTGTCAGACATCTTTCTCTAAACCACAGCAAGCTTAAAATGTATGCAACTGAAATAACAACGAATCAATGTGTTTTCAAACTTTGCATTTCAACCAAAATGGGATCCTCGGCAAAGCCTAATTTAATAAATGGAAAGCAGCGTCTTATTTCTTTTGGTGGAGAAGCAGAATTGTGGCAATTCAGTTTGAGGAGGAGGAGAACAATTCTGACAAGATTGAGAAGCTTTGAGGTATTATCACTCACTGTGGTTTCTGCATAGTGTCCTTGAGTTTCTACAGAGTCACTGTCGCACACGCTACCTCCATGGTTCTAAGACAGAAATCACATAATCAGTGGTTGGCAGATCACAAAAGGTTGAAATCTTCCTTGGGTTAAGCATCCCGAAGTTACATTTCTTACCCAGAACAGCCACCATGCAGGGATAAGCTTTCTCATGGGAGCTTCCTTACAACTAAGTTCCAGTTGTTGTGGCAAAACTTGTCAAATCACGTTGGTATCTACTTTTAAATCTTTAACCTAAAAAGTCCATGAAGGCAAAGAAAATTAAAATGTCATTTAAAATGTGAATTACCTTTCATTTTCTTTTCTGAAAAATTTACTATTAGAGCAAATGTTAATAATTTTCCTTGTTCAGTTTGAAATAGCTTATGTTAAAACAATGTTCTACCAAAATGTCACTGCATAAAAGGCAACAATAAATATCAGATACAACGCCTTGGGCTCCTTTAAAGAATTTTGCAGATTTCTTATTTAACCTTTCGCTAACCAGACACTTCTACAAAGATACACAGGCCATTGGAGAATTTGACTTCTGCAGCCCTGCTAGGGTCCTAGAGGACTTGGGAGGAATTCTAAATAAACAAAGTCTTTCAGCTCAACCTAGCCACAAAGAGCTTACAAACCCCTCTCCCTACCTCTAAGTGGGCTTCACTAGTTCGCCACCAGTCTACACTCATCAATACACAGGAGTCCTAGATTATCAGAAACCAGATCCTGCTGGGATGAGTAAACACCAATCAACAGCCCCATTAGCCTCCAGAGGTCCATGCTTTGTTTATAGTACACAGAGACAGCCAGCACCCGGAAGGCCTGGCCCTGCAGAATTTTCTATTGCATTTAAATGTTACAGGTCTGCCTTTTTATAGGATTTTTCTGTGTTGCACCCTCTCTCCTTTATATTTTTAAATAGTAACTTGTTTTACTTTTCTCTTTCCAATAAAACAAGAAAGAAAAATGAAAGTAAACATCTGTGGCTTTTCTTTAAACAACTGCTTTCTCCATCATATTTAATCATCCACAGGTAAACAGCACTAAAGTGCAGAGGCAGACAATGAAGATGCCTTAATTTTTTTCTAAACTCTAATACCAGAGCTCTTAGCAGCATGATTAGTCCTGGGACCTCTTTTCCAGTTTAAGGCAGAGATCTCGATTTATTATCCATCTAGAGCTGTACTTGAAATGCAGATGTTTCGGGCCAAGGCTCTCCCAGTGGACGCAGCTGGTCTAATTCTTTACTGCTGCCCTCAGAGGTTGACACATAGGAGACTGGGCCAAGTTTTGGATGATGCTCTTTTGCTCTGGGAGTGGCTAATATATGAGGTGCTTGTAAGTGGCCAAGAGGAACCCTGGCCAAGGTCACCAAGCTGGATCCGAGAGAGCCGAGTGCCTCCTAGGGTTGAGAGTTCAACAGCTTAGTTATGGCGCTATTCCTAGCGAAGAAGTAATGTTTCCTTGTGGGAGCAAGTCTATGAATCCCGCATTGGCAAGAGGGTACATTAAAAAGGTCAGCAATTTTCTTTTATGAAGCAGATGTAATCACATTTAGAGCTTTATCGCCATTCATTCGGCTTTAGTCTGTCATTTCCTTACATCTTATCTCGTAGCTACGAAAGGATACAGATCCTCATTTTGCAAAATTCTTAGACATTCACATATATCTAGAGAATTATTTATACATTCAACATATTGAGGGGGGCAGGAATAGTGTGTGCTATCCCTCAGTGCAAAAATCAAGAGCCAATTCAGAAATCTAAAGGATCTTCATGGTATGCTTGTGACATTTGTAAAGAGAAAAACCCTATCATTACGTGAAAAATATGCCTGAGTCTTAAGGAAAAAGTTTGTTATTACAGTCTACCCAGAAAACAAACGACACGTGCAAGTGGCTAACCGTGAAATCAAATCTCAGAAAATAAACAGGAAGAAAAGTATTTCAGTCTTAATGTCATATTTGAATATCAGGGCATGAATCGAACATTGCAACACTTTCCAATAGCTATTGATGACACAGTCCAAAACCTAACTCTTAGCATCAAGCAAAGGAACAGGTAAACGTGGCATGACCATTAGAAAGTCCACCATGTGGCTACCCCATGGGCCACCCTCCTGCTCCACACATCCACCCCTCTCTGTTATTGCATTGAATTTGCCTGTGGATTTAGGACTAAGGTACTTGCCTAGCAGTTGACATGATAGGAGAAAAAGATAAAGTCTTAGTGTGCCAGGCAGGGGTTCCCGTGTTTCTGAGCTGAGACATTTTAACTCCCACACTCACTCGGACCACCAACCTTCAATTCCTTGCCTGCAAGTCCCAGATCAATATGACAGATGAAGGTAAAGCTTAAGGTAAACGATTACCCTATAAGCTGATGGGAATTGTAATTTCAGTGTATAGTAAACACTACAGGGTACAGGGAGCGCACAAGCATAATAAATTCATCACTTATTTCCAATGATTGATTTGTATTCTGGTTTAATTAGCCATGAAAGAGTCCATATTTTTTTAAGTCTTCCTTTACTTTTCATTTTTATTTCCTTTTACCACTGCCTATTGTAGAAGCTAATCCCTGGCTGTCAAGTTAAGGAAATTTAAAGGGAGACGCTAAAATAAAAACATTACCAATCGTGAATGCATTTTCATACATCAATGGATGATCTCAAAGATTTCATGGACAAACCAAGATTTGCAATTCCATTTCTGGAAGATCATGGTATTAGTATCATTAATAGTATTCTTAGTTACAATCTGATCATTTACAAACATAAAGTAACCTGTAAAAACGAATATATTAGCCTCTCCAAAAACAGATGTTTGGTGATATCCACGAATACTACGTTTACTGCAATTTTCACGTTGCTCAATTCTGAATAACCGAAATAAGTGACTATAAGAGGAAAACACATTTAGAGAACTCGGAAAAGAATGAAAACCTGAGCCATAAAGTAGATGGGGACCGGAGTGGGATAAGGGCCTGGGGGTGAGGGGCTGACCGAGGGGACGACTTGGTTACTAAAATAACAAACTCGCAAATGCATTCAGAAAATTCGCCGAGAGTGTCCATGTTTATTTTAACTAGCCACCGCAAAATGGGAACAGTCAGGACAACAGTGAAGCCCAGCTGTTGTTTTTCTTGAAGAGGTCCCAGCTCCGAATGCGTAGGAACACGACTTGCGACGGCCCAGCTGAGACAAATGTTCTGTCCGCACTTTAAATGGCAGCTGGTTATTAAATGACTCCCAATAGGGTGAACACTTGCTATTGACAATAATATAAGGACCGTGCAGAGCAATCGGGGATGGGAATGTGAATGAAAAATCTTTAATCTGAAATTACAGCTGTCAGGGTTATGTTATAAAACATGAAAGTTGCATCTGCAGTTAGAATTAATGTGTCCCAAAAGCCAAGTTTCTCATAAACTGCATCTTGCAGATACATATTTTATAAATAGGCTACCAGTCTTCTATAAATCAAAGAGAACTGTGGCCTATATTAAGGAATTAAAAGGGTCATCTTTCGCAGCATTGGTGTCTGTTGAGCAGTATTGGGGGGCGAGGGTGGGTGTGAAATGAACATTGATTTGCAAAGTCTGGCAGAGAGGATTGGAAGTATCAGTGCCTCACATATCCGGACTATGGCACCACACACAGATGACTTTAAGTTACATTTTGTAACAAACTGTGAATGAGTAGAAACGGGAATTATGACAATATAATATAAACAGTGAAATTGTCTTCCTGGCAAATTTACCAAAAAAAAAAAGTGCAAATTTTGGTTGCTGAACAGTTTATTTAAGAAAAAAAATGGAGAGGACCTCTCAGGGGCCATCACATACTTTTAAAAATAGTCATAGTCTTAAGAAGATAATGTTGCATCAGAGATACATAAAAATCCATGTTAGGAATGGCACAGAAACATGTAAAATTAGAGGCCCGGAAAGATGATTACAGAGTTCCTGGTGTGTGAACTCATTTTTAAAACCCTCCTTCGTTTTTAAAATAAAAATGTCAAGTATGAACAGGCATTTATACTTTAAGTCTCTGAAAACAGAAAGCATTTGGTCCTACAGCAGCTCAAATCTCACCTTTGTACTTGATAATGTATCTCACTTAAAGGACCGAAACGACTACAGGGAACAAGGTTCTATCTCCGTTGCTAGTACTGAAGTCGGTGTGGTGATCGGCTGGTAACTCTGTTGTTTCAAAAAGATAAAGCTATGCCTTCTTCATTGGCTACTTAATATCTCAGATTCTCTTGGGAGAGGAATGATAGATAAATATATAGCAGCATCACACATACAAGTCTAATACCTGTCCCATGTGGCATGATTTACCCTGGAAAATCCTCAGAAATTTACCACGGCTATGAAAAAATAGGTAGGATCACGTTCTTAAAGACTAGAAGATAAACTATCTCTTGACAAGCAACTGCTTACTTTGCCTGAGTGGTAATTACTGCCCCCCTAAAAAGAAATCATATTTTAACTCATCTATTAGACGAATAGAATTTATAATTCTGCATTATAAATAGAAAGACCAAATGGATAAACGGCATATATGAATTGATAACACGCTTTGTGCTAATTTTGTAGAAGCCTAGCCTCACATACTTAACACAAACCTTCCTCGGTTTCCAAAGTGAGAACTGCCAAACACAGCTGGACAGACAGCCGTGGGAGCCAGGCATTCGGGCGCCCTCATTAGAAGAATCGGTCTTCTCTTTACATCCGGGGTCTGCAGACTAGATGCTATCCAATCACTAGATGCTATCGGATTTTCAAGTGGCCTCAGTAGCTGAAAATACTTTTTGTCTGTGTTTTACATCCATGTTATGATATTGCCTCTTTTTTATGAACCTTGGCCTCAGTTTCCCACGCCTTTGTGATCTCCAGACTAGATTATCACAGGAGCTTTGCCTACATCTCCTTTGATTGATCACCCAGAAGCTTCCACTGATGCAGAACACAGCAGTCCAACTACGTATGGAGGTGCCCTGAAAGCAGAGGACACCATTCAAGTCCAGAGTCTTATATACAAAGACCTCAGATCTTTCTGGGTTTATTAGCACAAGACTTCCCAAATAAGATAGATTTTGAACTACAGATCAAAGGCCTAGTCTATGATCTGACAGTGGCTCTAATAGCTTGGTAAGTAAATGTCAAGTTCAGTAAATTTTTGCAAGCTATAGCAATGTCCTATTTTGATAACTTTGAACTTAAATGTTAAAAAATCCACTTAATAGAATTGTTCAAAATGAAAATGGAAACATCGGTTATGAGTATTTAATACTTACAGTAATAAACTTGGACTCCTGGAATCCAATAGTGACTTAACCAGAAAAGAAATAAAACCTAGATAGGAATCCAGCATTAGGAAAGAGAATTGCTTCCTAATATTCTGGAGCACCTAAAGGAAAAAGAGAAAGAACAGAGTAAGAAGACAGTATAGCAAAGACAGAGAAAACACATGGAACTGGGGATTATAAAAAAAAATATATATGAACTGACCTCATAGTACAACATGCTCCGTGATCTCCTAGCCACCTGATGCTAGAGTGACTACCATCAGATGAGATGTGCAGACCCTTGGCCCCAACAAGGTACTCAAGACGTACAGACAAGCGCTTCATGTCTGCCCTGTTGGACTATGGGAGAAAAATGAAGAGAAGAAAGAAACATTCAGAACATTGAACGAGTCACTTGGCATATGGCTACTAGAATACCCACACTTTGCCACGTGTGCAAATGACAAATTAAAGAAATAGCAAGATAGAGTGATATAGAGTTGCCATCTTCAATGTTTCCAGAAAATAGCACCATAATAAACAAATAAAAACTACCACGTACCCTTGTCATTCTTTCATAAACAGAACATTTGCAACTCCCCAAATCAAAAACTTAACATTAAATAAAGCTCTACCCTTCCCCAAGAGGGTAGACTCTTTTCCTCCAAAACAAATGCATTAAAAATATGAATACAGGAAAATGACAACATAAGAATATCTAATACTGTATTCAGTGTAAACGTTTTCTCATAAAAGTTTGTCAATATGTATCTGTTTGTTATGGTGTAATATAAAATGAAGCTCAAAAATTCAGCTTGTTCCTGAAATTCTTTTCTTGTAACAATATATAAAATATAGTTATATAAAACTATTAACATGTTATTGAAAACACATGCAAGAGTCTTAAAACAATTTCACTTATTCTATAGCATTTTGGGGAGCAGAAGGATTATATCTGCTAGGCCTCCCATGCATGTCTGACCATCTCCCAGCCTGGCGAGACAGAAAGCAGCCCAGGTGGGCAGGTGTCTGGGTGGCCAGGTTAATAAGCCTTCCAGAGAGACCCAGGGAACTGACCACTCAGCAAGGTGTACTCAGAGGTCTACTTGAAGGTGCTTAGACGTTTCAATGCCCACCTAATTGGTTGTATCTTATTTTTCAAATTTATTTCTTCTTTAAAAAATGTCTGGCTCTATGGTAAATTCTGAGCTTATGCAGAAGGGCTTTGAGAGTAATTCTTCCTCTCAAAAATTTCCATCCTCAGACTTGTCACAGATTGTGATACCATCATTTATCATATTTTTAGTAGGGAAAACTTATTCAAATGCAACCATATCTGGAGAGGGAAACACATTAAGCTAATGACTCTCCTTAATGTCTTACAAGGAACAGTTTATTATTTGATTTTCAATCACATGGTTGTACCTAAAATAATGGGCTATCTACGCAGTTATCTCCAAAAGATGTGTGCACCCACAGAGGAATTATTACATTTCTATCAGAGTACGGAAGAAAGTTTAACTGATAATTTTTTCTTAGTCATCTTTAATTTCTGTTTTTGTGTATGTTTTATAATGTACATATATTAGTATGAAAATGCATGTATATAATGTACAAATAACCAAAAATAATAGTTTGGGGTTGAATGCTCAACAATGTTTATTGATGAGGTTCATGAGTGAAAAATTGGAAACTCTAGGCTTTTAGATAGGTTTTGTAAGCAGGAAAGGGAACAGAAAAATCGCTTCTAGCAGGGGTCATTGAGAATATCAGGACAGGTGCGCTGGGTCTCCAGAGCAGAGGAGTGGGGACAGCTGGCACTCAGGGCAGCGAGGGGAGCAGAGGGCGGCCGGGGCCAGGGGAGGATCACAGAGAAGTTATGAAACAGCCGACTGTGCCAAAAAGAGAACGAAGAAATTTTACCCATTTAGAATTTCGCTTTGCAAAACCCTGTTCTTACTTTTTTGTGCTTAATACATGACTTTATTGCATGTATTAATACATGAGGGAACACCTTTTGGGGACCCTCTGTGCTTTCAAACGGCATTCCGACTAGCCCTGTGTGAATACGGCCTGCACAACACGTTTTAAATTAAAGCACTCACACCCCTCTGTATTATTCCTTAATATTTCCTCCGTACCACCAAAAAATTTCTTTATCAATAGGACATGCATTACATATTTAACTAATTTACATGTAAGTAATTAAAGCTGGACTCTGTGAAACCACTATATCAATGTCATTAAGGAAACTTTGAATTAAGATAATTTAAATATCTGAATTGTCTAAGTAGTAGTGAAAGAATGTGAGAGTGTGTTACCATTATATCCAAATTATTGAAATTCTTTTGCATTTATCTACCTTACTAGGTGCTGAGAATATGGTGACTATTAATGTTTAAATTAGAAAAGTTAGTTATAATTACAGTAAATATATGCTATAAATTCAAACTGGCAGTGAAATAACATAATTGTCCCAAGAAAAGAATTAAAACACGCTAATAGTTTTAAAGTTATCAAATAGAAAAAAACATAAAAATGAAGAAAATTTCCTTCAGCTTCACAGAAACCTTTCAATGAAAAACTAAGTTTTGATACTTATTGTTGAGAATATTTATGAGTTATTTCTACTTTATTATGGGAAAAAAGTCTCCTGTCCTTTTTCTTTTTAACATACCGCACGTGGTTGACAAATGTAAATGCTTTGAGAGGATATCCCAGCAGAAACCACTGTGGTTTGAGGATTTTCTCGTCATCTTGTATTAAAGAAAATGATGCTGAATCACATACACTTAACAAATCAAAAAGCAACAAACATATGTAAGTAATGCAAGTGTCCCATAGTAAGTAATCATCGTGACGCCGCTAAAGGAAAACAAGACCATTTATTTGCTTAACGCATTTCGCCGTGTTCCGCAGAGAAAGACACTTTTACCAATTACTGTTGAACTGAAGTACTGCTCATCCAATTTCATCTTCATAAAGATTTTTAATACTATTGTAAATACTATTTTCTCCCTGAAAATGAATTTCTATTAGACATGAGGGACATCGTTCTTGCAATAGATATGTTAATAGACAGAATTAATATCCCTTCCAGAATTTGGGGAAAAAATTAAGGAAATTATATCATGTTCACCAAAACGGAAAACCCACAGAAAAATATGATGGTTTCAATAATGATAATGGCACAAAGTCTCCAAAAGATGGACTGGCAGAGTTGTTTCTTTCGTATCACAAACCTAATTACACATTTTTTTTTTAATATACGGTAGAATACAAAAAATACAAATAAAAATCTCATAACCAGAGAGAGAATGAAAGTAGGAAGTGAAATTACCAACAGAGAAGAGATTTGAATTAGTTTCTGAATGTCAAAGTGTCATGAAATCTAATAGATGGCTCAAGTATTCAAGAAACTTTGAGCCCAAACCTTCTGTGAGGGATTGCAATGAACTTATGTCAAGAACAGATGAGGAGGAGGATGAAAAGAGGGATGTTAAATGAAGATCTGTATATGAAATAATTCACCGATATGCACCTTCAATTCGTAGCAATTAAAAATTCAAAGTGTATCTCCTCTAAGTAAAATCCCCTGGGGATTCTTTCCTGGAGTTAACTAGATTCTTACTAGTCAACCAGCACTTCTTTCTTGAATATCAACAGACAACCAAGGGTTTTCAGACAAATAGGGAGAAGGAACAGCATAAGAGAGAAATAGCTATATAAATTAACAGAAACATGATCTTAGAATAAACTGTAATTGAGAAATAAAAGAAATCTTTCAGAGAATTATTAACAAATTCATTGAGTTTCAAAAAGTGTTATATCCACAAAACAAGAACAGGATGCCATACAAAAGAAACCATACAAGTATAAGAAAAAGCTTATGGGGAGTGAAACTCTGATCTCTGAAATCAAAAATTTCAATTAAAGGACAAGTAAATAAAGTCAAAGAAATATCCAAGATTATAGAGAAAAATACAATGCCAAACATGAAAGAAAACTAACAAAATATGAAGAAATGAGCCAAGATTTCTAGTATTTTACTAACAGAGAAGGCAAGAAATTTTCAAAGAAATAATAGAAATGTAAAACTTGTGAGGTTTGAGCAGAGAACACACACACAGCCTGTGACTCATATTTTAATGGAATATTTCTAGCTTCAGGAGAAAATAGGCTATGGAGACAATAGGATGCATGGAAGAAAAAACAGCCTAGAATGCCTGTAATCCTAGCACTCTGGGAGGCCGAGGCGGGTGGATCGCTCAAGGTCAGGAGTTCGAGACCAACCTGAGCAAGAGCGAGACCCCATCTCTACTAAAAATAGAAAGAAATTATCTGGACAACTAAAAATATATAGAGAGAGAAAAAATTAGCCGGGCATGGTGGCGCATGCCTGTAGTCCCAGCTACTTGGGAGGCTGAGGCAGGAGGATCGCTTGAGCCCAGGAGATTGAGGTTGCTGTGAGCTAGGCTGACACCACGGCACTCTAGCCCAGGGACCGGAGTGAGACTCTGTCTCAAAAAAAAAAAAAAAAACAAAAACAAAACAACCTAGAAAACGGAAAGCATCCAGGTAACAGATGGACCAGAGTGCTACGGGGAACCTAGTGAGAAGTGATGAAACTGTAAACAAAACTTACAGGTAAAATCAACAGAACTGTGTTAGATGTGAGTTTCCAGGGGGAAAAAAAAGTGTCAAGAAAGTCTCAATTTTTTTTTTTCATGTCACCCAAGCAACTGGACGAGTGGAATTCTAGTTTACTGAGATGGGAGTACTGCACGAGAAGCAGGTTGTAGGGATGGAAAGAAAATAAGTGATTTAGATTTGAAGTTCGTATCAGACCTCCAGCTGGACACGGTGAATAGCAGAGGGATATTAGAGTCTCAGATTCAAGGGAAATAATTCCGGCAATAGCGTATAAAGGACACTTAACACTGAGGCATGGCATGAGTTCCCCAAAGACCAAGCACAGAGAGCGAATAGAAAAGGACCGCAGACTGAGCCCTGGAGCAGGTCTACATTCAGATGCGAAGAGGAGAGGAACA
Source organism: Indri indri (assembly GCA_004363605.1). Classification (NCBI taxonomy): domain Eukaryota; kingdom Metazoa; phylum Chordata; class Mammalia; order Primates; family Indriidae; genus Indri; species Indri indri. The sequence continues at coordinate 143,697 of RJWJ010000081.1, forward strand.
AGCTGAGCAAAAGCATCAACGAGATAGAAGGATCATCAAAGGAGAGCGGTGTCCCAGAAGCCAAGTGTGTTTCAAGAAGGAGAAAGTCATCATCTGTGTCAAAACCTGCTTCTAAGTAAGTGGAATAAGGACTTCAAAGTGACCATTGGATTTTGCAACAAGGAGCTTTTTGGTGACATGACAAAATGGCGACATTCATGGTGAAACCAGAATGACGTTTGTTCAAGAAAGCATGGGAGAGGAGTTGGAGAGAGATTATACACCATCGCTGGGGAGATTTTCTACAAAAGTTAGCAGAGAACTGGGGCGGCGTCTGCAAGCATATTGAGCTCAAATGAAGACTTGCTTTGACAATGTATGATATTACGGCGTAGATGTGTAATATTAGGAACGTTCCTACAGACGGGGATAACTGATAAAGGACAGAGAAAGCAACTGAAGAAATAATGTCGCTAAGGCATGAAGGGGGAAACAATGCACAAAGAGGGCCTAGCCTTACTTAGATGAAGCAAAGACAATTTCTAGTTTGTGCCTGGAGGGAAGACAGAATGTTTGGTTGGTAAATAAAACCTGGAAACCCAGAGTCCACAGGCGTAGAAATGAACTTCCTTCATGGTAATCAGTTTAGAATCTACTGTTCTTTGAGTTTATTACAAAGAGGAGATTTCTATGGACCAGAATGGTCAGGGAAGAGTGTACAAAAATGGTCAGATTTGGGTTAGGTAGGATTTGGAAGAAGAAAACAGAAACTCAAATGATCATGCTTATTTAGCATGATTACTTTTAGAAATGTAATAAAAATATACACAATTACCACAAAGAGGTCGCATATACTTCAAATCCCATTAGTTTTACCTATAATATTTATATATACAAACCATCAACTTGTAACACAGTTAAAATTAATAGAATTATTAGTGTAACTATAAAGCACATTAGTTCATCCTTAAATTTTTAAGTCAAAGTAAGAATTACAGAATTTATACATACAATGCACATTGTTAATAATAAGGGAGACAGACAGTATACAAATACTGATTTGGTCACACGGTCAGTGTCAACTCTTTACAAAGTGTTCCTGTTTCTTTGATTATTGCATTGCCAAATTGTTTTGTTTCACATTTGGGAAGAAAAGGCTGAAGTGTGGTTTTGAATAAAAGATCTTACCCATTTAGGCTTTGGGCTCTGCCCAACATAGAAGGGGGCTTAGAAACAAGAGAGTTAAATCTCTCCCATTTCTCCCCTTCTCTCTTGGACACAAGTGGATGCCTCTGAACCCGACAGCACTTCACGGAAGCTGTGTCTGAGGGCGGCGTCTTCTGCAGCTGATCTTTCTTTTTTGCAAAAATGGAGACCTTGTTTACAATCTCTCTGTTTAAAGCAATAAGTAATTTCTCCCGGCTAACATATGAGAGCTATTTTACATAATCTTTTCCAACTTTCCTTAGAGTACCCTCCGGGGATCAGTAATTCAGGTTAGCTAGTGAGTTTTTGTCTTTTGGTATTTTCTTTTCAAATAGGCCGGTCTTGACAGCTCCACCACTATCTGGTTCCAGCAGGCTCTGGGATGACACTGGTCGTGCATGTTGGGGCTCCTTCTCGGAGCAATGCAGAGACGGGGAGACGGAGAGACAGTAACAGAAGTCACTTGAAGCTGCTGTGTGACAAAGGTACTTTACTTAGCTGTCAGTAGATTTGCTTCAGTTTTCCATGTGGGAATCTCTCCAGGAAAACATTTTAAGAACTGAACTTCCATTTTCTGTTCTTGTTTTAAGGTCTGAGATAGGATGGCAGGGGATTAATTTTTCATATGAATTAAAGATGACTCTAACGATATGTTTCTTTACAAGGTTAATAAACAGGAAAAGGCAAGCGATCAAGATGTAGCCATAATTATTACTAGATTTACTTCAGACTGCTACTTAAAGCTACAAGACACTATCATTACAGGCAATCCTTTTTAATGTCAACATCAATTTAAAATTACCCAGGATTTTTCAATAAGTGCTCTAAGCTTATTCAAGTTTAAAATGACATCATAAAAGTGGTGACATATTTTTACCATTTGATAATAATAAAAATCATAAGATTAAAGTACCTTCCAGTCTCAAGCTATTGTTTTGCATAGTGAGTAAAGGCCCAAAACCACATAGTAGACCAATAATTATAAATGTAAAATCAATTTTGGATTAAAAGTAAGGATTAAGTCATGAAGGAAGTCTGTGGTGTGGTGCTGAGTGCTGATTGCAATAATTCTAAAGATTAGCGGAATATTCATTATTGCCCACTAATATAAAGACACAGCAGTTCACTCAATGTTCTGACATAGGACTGATTTTCTTTGAAATAACATGCTGAACAGTGCAGCCATCAGAAAAAATATGTCTATAGTGCAATTCTCCATAGTTCACTTAAATTATTAATCTACACACATATTCAAAAAAAGTTCATCTAAATGTTCAAAATAATGGAGAGATGAACATTTCAAAGTATCTGTTTGCTGAGATCCTTCTGGTTCTTATTTTCCATTGCTCTCACCACAATCCATTGCCGTTGAAAAGACATTCATCATACCAACAAAATACACTCAATATCTACATTTACATATAAAAATTGTAACACATTTTTAATAAAATGACAATATATTCATACCGACAGCTATGTTTCAAGAGTGACACTTAGGTACTGATGGGAAAAGCTCGGATTTGGGAGATGGATTCAGATTCCGGCTCTGCGACACATTAGCGTAGCTTAGTGGTGAACGGCAGATCCTGAGGCCTGAATGTCTAATTCCAAAGCCTGGTTCTGCCACTAACTGGATTCATGACTTGGGAAAGCAACTTAATCTTTCTGGGCCTCAATTTAATTATCTATAAAAACAAGAATAATTACAGCACCTACCTCATAGGGTTGCTTGCTGTGAGTTTAAAATTTTTAGTCTGTATTAAGCATTTAGCAGTAGGAGGCGACGGGTGAGTGCTATGCAAGTGCTTGCTTTATCGGTATCAGTATCATTTTATCATTATGGTTGAATGAGTGATTGTATCAAAATTATTTAACCTCACCAAACCTATCTCCTCACCTTAAAGTGGACTAATAGCAGTCTCTATCTCGTAGGATTGTGATGAGGATTGAAAGGAATAAGTCATATCAAATGCTTGGCGGAGTCCATGGCACACAGGTGTGCTCAGGGTCCTCTGGCGATTTTCAGCAGCTGATTTTGGGGGTTTCTCCATTCTGTAGTAGTAGGGCTACGTGAATTCCCCAGTAGTGTGAGTCCCCCAAATTTTCTAATTATCTGTAACTCTTCCTCTCCCGCTACGTCTGGGAAGGATGATAAGCTAGAAAGGATGGAGCTGCTCTGCAAAATATGAGACGACGTGTGCAAAGGCGCCCCTCCCGATGCCGCCACCTCTGAAAAGGAGGCTATGCCTGTTTTCCTTCTATTGCACAGATTTGCAACACTCTGGCTTGCTACCTTGTAAAAACACAGTGTTCACAATTCCTGCAGGAAAAAGTTACAGTGGCAATACTGAAATTCATGATGCCCATCAAAGACTCTATCCTGAGCAGGGTTATGTCTCCAGTATGATGTCCTTTGTTGCAGAGGAGAAGAGTGGTATAGCCTATTTTTAAACCCATCTCCTGTTAGCCGGAACTCAGATGCATATATAAAACAGTCTCATTACTTGGTTTTAAATATCTTCCAATCCAGACAAAGTCTTGAGTTGGACCATGAGGAGAAGGTCAGGTGTGTTTTCCTTTCTTCAAATTCTCCACCCTCTCTCTCCTCCCAGCTCATCTGAGAAAGGTCCGTAAAATTAGGGAGAGGGAAACCATCCCTCGGTTTCCTCCCCAGGATGCCAAGGTCTCTGCATTAGGTTGCATCATCAATAGCTGCTTCTGTTATCGGATCCTCGTGGGCCACACCTAGGAAAAATGTCTGGTAGAAGGGAAGAAAAAACAAAAAGACCACCTTGCCACATTTTTAAAAACACGAACTCAGTTCACCTTGACATACAAAGGCGGAAAAAATGAAATATTCTCTCTGTTGTGTAAACAAATGATTTCAATAAAATCGGCAACTCTTTCCTCATCAAGAGAAAAATAGGGTCTTGATTTTTTTTTCAGGTAAAAATTCTATTTGTTCTTTTTCTTACTGCTAGTTTTATTTATATAATCAAATATCTCTCCTAACGTTTCACATTCTCTCATTTTATTTCATCCAAAGCAGGATGTTAATTTTATTGGGTACCGATACATCTGGTTTGATATCTTGAACTAAAGGTATTTTTTTTCTAACTCATCTATGGCCTGTTTCCAAAATAAACCTACTTCACAGGGACCCTGTTAGTGTCATTTCTAGCGCAAAACGGACTAGAAATCTTAGTCTATGTACTGCACCCAATACAGGTCACGGAGAGGCTTTGAACACAAGTAACAAGAAAAATAGCGGTACTAGCAACAGAAATTGAGAAATCAGTAATGTGATCTTGTTCAGAGTAAAACATTAACTTTGAATTTAGAAAGGTTGAATTTCAGATGATGGCATAGTATCTAAAGATAAGAAGTTGGCAATGCAACTATACTGCATGAAAATGGTCAAGGCCGCAAATGAACATTTGGGAGTTAGCAAATAAATTATGAAAATTAAGCTTTGCCTTAATTGTCGTTCATTATTACAAATCAAACTCTAGAGTTGGTTCCCAAACTCTAATGTGTCAGAGGAAAACCTGGAGATGTTTCTAAATCCTTAGAGAGTCTTACACAACAAGTCTGGGGAAAAAAATCCAGGAATCTGAATTTTCCACAAATACACCAAACAATTCTAAGGCATGAAATCTTCAGACAACTCTTTGAGAAACTATTCTGAACCATTTTAGAGATTTCTAAAAACGAGAGTGAATGTCATAGCATTATTCTTTTCAAGGAGTCAAAGTATGTCTTTACAGATGCAAATAAATTTTTTAGAAGTCTCATACAGATTCTTACACCAATTGATGTACAGCTATACATCCATCTAAAAGAGTTTTAACTTTGGGAGTCCTTGTACTCTTGTGTAAATTTTATATCAAATATATTCACCAAGAAATAATCTTTTGTGGTAGAGTTCTTAAGCTCTGCTAGTGTATGTTGAGATTTAGAGCACTCTGTTAAGAACAATGGAAATACTATATAACATCAAACAAAACAAAACAGAATCTCCACTGCAGCCCATCAAAAGACACCAAGCACTACTTAAGAGCTGAAATTCTTTGGGAAAAGCTGTGTTGTAGGGAGAGGATATATTGAGTAGGAGGGATAGAAACAAGGAGTGGGGTTTTAAGGACTCTCTTCTTTCTTCCCATTTTCCTTCTCATAACTCTCCTCTCTGTAAAAATGTAATTCTTTATGGAAAACCCTATAAAGTACTGATTCGAGAGGTTTCCTGGGCCTCCTTTGGTACTGAAAACTGATCTATAAAAGATAACCCATCATCTTGGATGAATATTTAGAGACCAGGTTTAAGAACCCTTGTGTACAAAAAACATTTTTTATGTCGAAATGGCTTTATTTTGGAAGGCGATTTGTTCTGGACACCTCCAAGCAAGCATGACAGAAGTCTTAAATAGCTTATATGTAATTTCACTGTTAGTGAAATTAATCTTATCAAATTATTATTGTTTCAATTAAATGCAAGAAAATACTGCATGAAACTATATTACCAAGAAAATCAATTACCAATAAACCGACGGTATATTTGTATTATAATTCGTCCTTTAAATAACCAAATGTTCTTCCACAAGCTTTAGCTTATTTCCCCAAAAGGGTTGACACGGCATTTTTGTCTTGTATTTGAAAGCTATCTTTTGCTGTTAATTTGCATTAAACAAACAACAAAAAGACAGGAAAATCAAAGGAAGTACCCCTATATGGCTCTCCCACACATCTTCAGCGGCGTGAGCAAGCAGTTAAAACATGCAAATCCAGTTTGGAGGAAATTCGACATCTCTATTATAGATGAAAGGTAAACAGAGCATATGAAGGATTAGTGCAATTCCAAATTTAAGATATTGCTCTCAGTGACTTATAATAAAGTGGTGTTGCATACGGTGGCATGTTTTAGATGACATTTCAATTGTACGAGCAATTTGCATTCTATCTGACATTAAATAACGTTCTTAGTATTATGAATTCCAGCGGCATTCTCATCTCCACAGCATAAAGATATGAACTATGAGACACATCTTAATGAAGGGAGTAAGTTTTCCTGTCAATCTGAAATGTGAGACAAGGCAGTACCTGGGCTAAAAACGCCAGCAACATTATTGTGAGTTGCCCACTCCTGGCACAGTACAAATCTTCAGCTAAGGCATTCTTCTTATTAAATAAAGATCTATAACTGAACACATGTATCTGTAATATCACTACAATCCAAAGAAAATTAAAAGACAGATTATGTCCAGGATATTACATGCACCACCACAGAGCACTGCTAGAATCTGGTATGGTCTTGTTGCTAAGATACCTGGCTAATGCCACGGAAACGAGCCCCTCTTACTAATCTAGTACAATCCATGCATGCTTCCACATATTTTGGCAGCAGAAAGTAGGAGTCCACTGACAATGGTTTGGGATATTACTAGCCAGCGTTCCTGAATTTATACATTTTTTATCTCTTTCTGGTAAGCTTCAACAATCTTAGTGAAATAAGAAATGTAACACTCTGTTAATGGCATTTGGTTGCTTTATGCCATTTAAAACAAGTAAGATTACTCTTTATCCTTCTGCATAGTCAATAAAAGTTCCTTAAAAAGGTAATTATTTAAGTGCCTTTGGTTGCAAAATTGTGGCGCTCCCCAAAAAGATTCCCCTTAATCTTTGCGATTTATACTGTTATATGCACATAAATGACTAACTGCGTTTTCTCTATTGCTTTTTTCAAGGAGAATGCAATACACCAGTTTCCCTGAGTGCATACTGAATAAGAAATCAGGACACTAAAAGGAAATACTTTTATCAGAAATTACTTACAAATCTATGATGTATGAAGCTGGTTTGCAGTGTTAATGTTTTCAAAGATTTTTGTTTTATTCATTTAAGAAAAAGCATACATATATATGTATATATGGAGAGAGAGAGAGAGAATATTAAAAGCTGTTTCCTGCATGATAATAATATATGAAATTCCAAAATGAAAAATAGATACTTTGAGGGCTTCCCTGTACAAAATGCAAATGTGCTTTCCACCTCCAGGTGTCTTTTTTTTTTTTATTTTGAAACAGTCTGCCTTTGTTAAAGCAAACTAAGAAAAGATTCCTACTGAAAAATCAAACAATTTTTTTTTTATGTGAGTGTGTTCCTACTCTGCAATGCAACACGATCTTTGGCGCATCCGTGATGGCGGTGGCGCTGAGCTCAAGTTATGATAACAATAACTTTTGCAGATGTTCATAGCTGTCAAATATCATTCACTAAAATGTCAGAAAACGTGATAAAAAGTTAAACCAAAAAAAATTATTCTAGAGTAATTGGTTCAAGTCAAGAAGGCAAAGGGAGGTCAAACATTAATCCCTATCCATAAACAGCGAATGGACTATAGAGAAATCACAGCCATATTGATTTTTTAGGGGGAAACAATTGTATACTATGCAGGTGAACACGTAGGGCAGTGGACGTTTAAACACGTGCTGCTGTGCAGATTTATAGTTGCACATCTCAAAGATACTCATTGATTTAAACAAAAGTTTTTCCTCAGATCTAACTAGATTTTTGACTCAGATTTGCTTTCTTTTCAACAGAGACTTGGCCCATCTTTGCAATAATAAATTACAACCTGAGTACACCGAGTTTACATTAATCACACTCTTTTCTGTTTTCCAGTCCATAGATCCCCAAGGTCATATCGGAGGGTTATTTGACCAGAAACCATGGGGACTTCACGGATTTAGAATTCCATTTGCAATGTTATGACAATGGCTCATCATGATATTGTATCTTTATTAGTGCTAAAAATAAATATTACCAGAGAACACCTAGAAAAGGTATACGCACATTTATTCCTTCATTCGTATACTTTCAATATTTTGAGCCCCTCGGGGACATTGTTGCAATGAAAATTATTTCTAAATTACTACCTAGGAGCAGTCTACAAGGGTGACTATATTATAAAACGGGAGATTGTTCATGACAAAGAAGAAATAAATCAATAACAAGTGCAAGTATCTCTCAACATAAATTGTCCCTGTAAGAAGGACAGAAAAATGTTTTTACAAACCTTTTACTTTTTTCAATTCTCACTGGAATCCCATGTCAGAAGAGAAAATGGCTGTTTGCTTAGAATAAAGTGTCTCAGCTATCCACGTGGGCCCGACAGTAATGGCAAAGGATGGCATCGATCAATATCCATCTTCTTCATTCCTCAAGTAATAACTTTCAATAGGAAAATCTATTTACTTTTACTTACCTTTATTTTATTTCATTTTGCTTTAAAGAAGTTCATTCCAGAGGGAGGGTTTACCTTGCAAACAGCAGTTAACAAACTGATGATTTAACTAAGGACTCTGGGCCAGTAGGGGTGTTACCATTTGCTGTACCTGTGTGTTAATGCTAAGAAGAAACATATTTCTCTGGATTCTGAATTTATTATTCAAATAACAGTCACTACAAGCCTTTCGAGGATGACAGCTACTTTATATGGAAGGTATATCAACAAAGTCGAGCAGAAACAAGGGTCAACATTCATGTCCTTATATGTAGGGATTCTTGAATTTTTACATTCTGTTTGCTGAAGACATCATATGATACTGTACTTTATCATAAGTAAAATACCACTGGATGAGAATTTAAAAAGAAACCCCCCCAAACTCTTTCTTGGGAAGACCTGTGGTTTCACAGGTTGTATAAAAACTAGAGTTAGGAAAGGCCCTGTATGCTCTGTCTAGGTATACAATACAGAAGAAGCTTTCACCCCAAATTATAACAACGGTCATTATTTAAATTGCACTTCAAAATGAAGCGCTCAACATATATGACTGTAAGCACTAAAGTAAAACATTTTCCAATGTTTGCAACATTTTCACTTCTCTTTACCTCTCTTACGTCCCTGTAACTGTTTTATAATCATGATGGATTTTTATTCCTGTTGAGCTAGAATTGGTTTAAAAGTTACAGATTTTTGTTTCTTAACACATTTATGTTACAACTTGTCTTGTAAAGGGATGAAAATTAACATTGCAAATATCAAATGTTTAATAATATTCAATGACAATTCTTGTCATGAATCTGAGTGATTTTTTCTTATTAATTTTTGTTTTTGAAACTATAATTAAAAGTCATTCTATTTTAATATACATAAAAATTATTGTAAGTGTCTTTATGGAACTCTGGAACTGATATCATGAAAAACAAGTATTTTTCTCAATATTTAGACTATAATTGTTTCTTTAATTTCCCACATCAAAAAGAAATAAACAAATTATTTACATACACATATAAATGCACAGTGATTTCGGACTATGAATACTGGAGAATCTTTTTATACTAGAAAGGTTACTCAAAAACACTCATATTAATATCAATATCTTAAAGTTTAAAATAACAGGAATGCACTAAATGGCAATCTGAGACTCCTAATTCTCATTGTGAATTTTTAAGTTAATAATTGGTAATTAATTTTAAATCAAAAGAAGTAATAAAAACCCATTTCTGAATTCTGGCTTCATACATAAATCTCAGAACACTCACTGTGTATATTTGTTACTAAGAAAGAAGATCACTGGTATTAAACCCCTGCTAAAATTAACTCCAAGATGGGAAATAAATTAGAGGCAGTACTCTCCTTAGAATTTGCAAGAAAACATATATTAACATAGATGTAATATAGCCAGAGAATTAATTGCAAATAAAGTAAAATATACAGAATGATGAGGATAAATTACATTTCACATCTCCTAATATCTAAGCATTCATTAGTAAGAGATATTAGCAAAGAAAAATGCATGTATGCTTTACTCATTTGATATTTGCTCCAGACATAGAGGACCACATTTCACATGAAGGTGATCAGGCTTTCCCTTTGGGGAACTTCTTTCTGTGTGTTTTCGTGTATGTGCATGTGAGCCAGGAAAATAATACCTGAGAAAGCTCTGTATATTGTTAAAACACAAAAGACAGACACTCCGGCTAACTAGGGCCTCCAATAAATCTAAAGAAAAGCCATTGACAATTTTATTTAAAAAAAATAGTTTCACTTGTTAAAAGGCACCAAGGGATTAGAAAAAATATTCAAGGTCTTAAAGGTTTTAGAAAGCCTTTTGTGTTTGTTGTTGTCCATGATAGTAATTTTTATTCATTGGTTTGTACCTCCAACATATTTTGTTGTAGAATATCATCCACTATTTTACGTTCTATGTATTGCCATTAAACTACATATATAAACTGCTCAAAAAATCATTAAATTTATTTTAGGAAAATCATAGTATGTAATAATATTTCTCTTTAGGTATATGTGTTTTAAGAGTCTTTTTAATAATATTAGTCCTACAATAAGGAATAATATGTGTTTTTGAAAATATAAACATATATTAGGGAAGACAAAATTTAGCATATAAGTTTAAATCTCAAAGTTAGAGCAAATAGTGACTTATCTCTCAAACTATACTCATTTTAATTAAATTCCAATTAGAATTAAGTATCTACAAATGCAGTTGTGTTACCAATAAATATTCAATAAATGTTATTGAACAAATAAAAAAGAGAAGCCAACTTATACTTAATATTTTCTGCTCTGAGGCCTAAAAACAAGGCAAACGTATTTCTCCCACCTGCTCACGTGGTTATATAAAATTAGGACTCTTAAAATCTTGAATACTTTTATGATGACCTGATTAAGAAAAAAACTTGGTACCAATACATCAAATGCGCTACATTTGCGCGTTACCTTTCGCATCTTCCTTATCTTCCTGTGAAGAATAGCAGCCTGGCAGCTCTGAACAGCACACTAGGCTGAGATGCCAGAGCAGGCAAGACAAAGAAATCCACCCAGGCCTCCAGTTCTACACACGCCACAAAACACAAATCCAGAACATCACATTTTATTTGCAGAAATCACATTTAAAAATGTCCTCAGTAGGAAAACTTCAGATCACCTATTTTTTCTAAATGGCATCAAATAAAACACTCTATGAAAATAGCCTCTATTAAAACACTCTATTAAAATATCAAGTGGAACAGTGGTTGCTAGGGGATGGGGTGTGTGGTAAATGGGTAGTTTTTGATCATGGGTTATTAATAAATTTTTTTAAAAATACCAATTGCAAGTGAATATTCAGGGGCACCTAGCAAGCAGTACCTATTATAAACCATGGAGCCCATAGAAGAGGCACAGATGTTTTTTCTGATATATCTGTTTCTTACAAATATGTGTGTGCGCATTTGTGTGCATTTTTGTACGTATATGTCTATGTGTATAATTATACAACCAGCTAGAGACACACATAATTTTAGACAAATATTTATATTCTGTTACTCCACTGGGGTACTCTATTGATTTTCTCCCCAATTCTTAATTTCTTAAGGTTTCAAAGAAGTAAACATCTGCATGGTTTATGACCATATTTTAGATCCCAACAAAAGCCATGGCCATAATTAGGCATCTAGGCTATAATCTTAGCATCAAAATCACACACCGTTGTAATAACTAGAACACAAGGCAACTTGCCTTGCTCAGATTTCTCCATAGTCGCATTATTTGTTTTATTTTTAACTAGATGGATTTGCTTCATCTCTATTTTAGAAGCTTCGCAGGCTTCATACCTGACTTCCATCAGCTCTGGACCCCAAATGAACAAAATTAGTTTATGCACACACTTTTCAATAGCTCAGAAATTGATTATAGCTTTGGCACTACCAGAGTGACACTGTAGAGTTACAACAGCAGGGTTGCTAATCTGCGTGAAGTGATTGTACAAACGCCTCTTTTCACTGTACGTAATTCAGCAGTCGCGGAGGCCTAAATATCATAGACATTGACGTTCATCTAAATCCAAACCTTCTATCACGTAGTGTCATTTGTTTGATTTAGACTTATTTATAAAAAGACTTTGTATGTATGTATGTATGTGCCTTGAATTTCTGAATTTTTAAATTCATTTGAATCAATGACTTTTTTTAACCAAAAAAATACAATTCTACCTACTTCAAAGTTAGAGAGACAATTTCAGAAAAGCAGAAGAGCCAGCAAGTAACGGAGTGAATAGTACAAGAGTAGCTACATTAGTCTTCCCTTCTCACATGCAGGAGCTCAAAAAACACTGTTAGACACAGTGCTTTATTCGAGGAGGTTTCACACATGCATTTTTAATCAGGATTATATTTCACAGAGATCTGCCACCCTCACAAGTGCAGCCGGCCCATCCTCCTTGAAATGTATCAGCTCTCGGTCTCAGCCCTGAACTAGTTTTTCTTTGTACAAATCTGGACTTGGGGATCCACAGGGCGGTGTTTTTCTTAAAAGGAAAAAAATAATCCCTTAGACTTGTGTAGGACCCCCCATTGTTTTGAGTTCAAACACACAACCGCTTCAACCTGGAACTGTCTTCCAAGTCATTCTCTACACCAAGTTAACAGTCTGAACATTTTGATTGGCTTTAAGGTATTTGCTAAACCTAGAAGATCTAGCAAGTGGTTATTTTTAATTCAGTCATTTACATAAATTTTTATGTTGAGTTACTCTGACATTTTTCTTTTATTCTTAATCCACTGTATTATTAATCTATTCTCTCCTATGATAATTATTAGGACCACATAATAAGCCAAATATAGTGAAAAAGTGTTTATATGAGTATCTCCCTCCAATGTGCTCCAAATGTTGGCTATATAATGTGGCCATATACATTATATAAAAATATGAGCATATAAAAGGATGCTCTTTCCTATAAGCATAAAATATTCTGTAGAAATTTATAAATGCAGAGGAACAACTCAAATGTATGTATGTCTATCCCCAACACTGCCTAAATTTTAAAAATTGATATAAGAGCCAATAGGGGAGATTAAAGGTCACAGTTACTATCGAAACATATGTATGCTTTGAAATTACATGTTTTTCATTAAAAATATATTTTAGAATAACTATAGTTTGAACTGTTTGGGTTATTTATAACAATAAAAATACTCTCTCAAGTATTCAAATGAATACAAAAGCAAAGAAGAATTTTTAAGAGCTTAAGTCTGTATGCAGTATGTTTAATGCCTGATGAATACAAAATCTCCACTAAAGCACACCCGACAATACATTACACATCTAGTAACTAATACTTATACCAAAATATATTCTAGGAAGAGTGTATGGAGGAAGATTTTTCGGTTATAAAAAAATCTCTAAAATCTACGAAAATGTAAAATAGTACAGCCAGTTTAAAATCCGTAAATGGGGAACTACCATGTAAAGCACATGTGTGGAAACACACACCCGCACCAAGAGCGCAGGCCCACTCACACGCAGTAACTAGACCTACATGTTGTCAGGCAACTGGTCATAAAAGCACTGAATAAAAGGGTATTTGAAATTGGATAGTTCTGAAAATGCCACAGCTGATTTTTTATATTCTCTGACAGTTAAGAACAAAAAGACTTTCAGACAAAGATTGTTAGACACTCCCTGTGATATTTGACTTCCCCAAAGTTTATGCATAAGATTAACAAAAAAGTCTGGGACCCCCAAATAAAAGTCAATATTAAGCCACTTGGTTCTTGACTCTCAGTTGCTTCATGTTCATAAAATTATTATACTGGTCTCCATCATGATCATAAACACTATACATTTGAACATCTGTCAAAGCGTTTTAAAACCCAGAGCTTCCATCTGCAAAACTGAGATGATGAAAGGCAGCCTAGTATACTCTACAGTGTTCCTTTTTAGAAGTATTACATTTTTCATAGTTACCATTTTCTTTCAGTGTATCACACTTAAAGGTTGGGAAAATAAATTTCCAAATTCTATTGCGTCTAAATTAGCAGCACAAATACCAATGACCCCAAATTTTCAGGAGCTTAAAAGATAAAATTGTCTTTCAGATCCAAATTGTCTAGTTTAACTACAAGGGAAAAGAAGGTATTAGAGCAAACATACTGATTTTTTAATCTATTGCTGTAGCATTTAGTTACCAAGAAATCCGTGGCTTTTGAGTTTCTTAGCCAACAGTCTAGAATGGCACATTCATATTCCCCAAATGGTTTCATGTTTCCAAAGTGAAATTTTAGAGGGTATTAGTTTAAAATATCTGTCTCTGCTGAGGAAAATCTCTCTGTAGTCCCAAAAAAGTCATTTTATAAACAACAGTCTCTCAGCAAATATAAACATTTAGGGTACAAAATACAAGAAAAACAGTAATAAAATGAAATCATTTTTAAAAATGACATTAAAACATATATTCTCTCACAATCTAAAAAGGGTATCATTACAGAAGATTGATTGATAATATAAAGTTTTACATTTTTTCCCAAATATATAGTTTATATCAACTATAAAACTCCTATATATCCAAAAAAATACACACCTAATCTTCCTGGATCCTACTGAAATCTAAGAGATGCTAAATCCTATATGTGTATAATTGTGTTTGTTTTTTAATATATATGGTGATTTTTGAAATGGATAATAAGCATATTCAATTTTTTGTACATATATTTCCCTGGTATCATAAAGAATGCAATAATCTCAGAGCCCAGGAAAATCCGTCTCTGATCTTCCTTTTGCATCTTGGGGCCCGACCTGCAATTCTTCATCTGAAAAGTGGGAATCTTTTCTGTCTGGCTTCACATGTCTCACAGTTTGTGAGGACAAGAAATAATTCCTGTTACAGCGATCAAAACACCTTCTGGGTTTCTGGGGCACACAGCTCCATATGTCACAAATTTCAACCACAAAGGGGTGAGATCAGTGTCTCTATCAAATTTCCCTACTTTTTATGACAAGTGTCACCAGAAAATGTCTTATTTATTTATTCCTCTTTCTTTCCTGGAATGTAAGATCCCTCCGGGTGCTGACTTTGTCTTTTTCATCACTGTATTCCCAGCACCCAAATCAGTGCGTGGCACATCAGAGACACTCCAGTATTTGTTGCTGGTCTAATTATACAAAAGCCACGTGTTCAAATAAGTAGGAGTGCAGACTCTTACTGCCTTCCCCAACCGTGTTTGAGCTGCACACGCCAGCGGATCTGTCAGGTGGCATGACCACCTCATTCGATAAAAATGACTCAACTAAATATCAGCCTTTATGGTACAAGCAGTTTCCCATTTTCAAAGGGCTCTCCTATGACCCACCTGCCCTAATACTGTCAACGTCAGGTGTATAGGGTTAGTCGTATTCTACTTATGCAGGACACAGTGATGTCATTGCATACACCAAAGGCCAAACTATTCATTGCATCTTTTCGCCTTTTTACCTATTTTGTTTCTGCAATGGTCCCTTCCTCTCCAGACCATGATTTTTTGGCAACCCTATCGGCTCATCCCCACCAGCACGCAAACCCTCTGTAATATTGTCTATCTAAAGACAAGCCCTGTTTGATCCCTCAACAAGCTGCAGCCGCTGCTCCTTCCCTCTGCTCCTCTTCCCAGCAAAGCCCGCTCTCCAGGACTGGCCATTCGCCCTCCTTCCTCCCTCATCCCCCATGGACCGGCTTCAGTCAAGCCTTCAACTCCACCACACCGCCCAAACCTCTTCATCAAAGCCACCAAGGACATCCATGTTTATCCAATCCAATAGCACCCAGCTCTCAGGTATCATCTAATGGAACCTCTTGGTCACATTTAACAATCATTTTCACCCTTTTTGAGACACGTTCTTTCTTTAGCTTTCAGGGCATCACTGGACACATCTTCTCAGACTCCAGTGCTGAACACTTCTCCCTTCCTGTCTTCTAACTGCTGGAGTAATCCAGGCTCAGTTCTTTGACCTTTGCTTTTTTCAATATTCCCACTCCCTAGGTGGCCAACTGCAATCAGGTGCTTTAAATACCAACTGTAAACTAACAACTTCCATATTTATTAATACGTCTCCTATCTTTCCTCTCTGTGGTCCCCAATCCCTATCTGCAGCCTGTGAGGGACAGGGCCACAGAGCTCCGCCGCACCCCCATCCATGGAAAAATTGTCTTCCATGAAACTGAAAAAGCGGGTGGGGTGTTGTCGCACAGCAGGAAGCGAGCGGTGGGCAAGTGAGCAAAGCTTCTTCTGTATTTACAGCCGCTCCCCATCGCTCGCATCACCGCCTGAGCTCCGCCTCCTCCCCGCCCCTCCTCTGAACTCGAGACTCCTTTACCGCGAGTAGAATGTAGAATGTCTACTAGGCATCTCAAAGTTCATACAGCAAAAGTTGAACTCAATTTTTTCCCTCAAATCTGATCTCTGTTGTCTTTATCATCACAGTAAATGACACCAGGATCTTGTCAATTTCCCTAGAAAATAAACAAATAGACAAACAAACCCCAAAATAACCCTTGACTCTTTTTTCTTTTGCATAGTTTGTATCTAACCCATCAGCAAATTTTCCTCGCCATCTTCGAATGAGAACCAAAATCCAATCATACCTCACCATACCCATCTCTAGCTCCTTAGCAAAAGCGCTTATCATCTGTTGCCTGAACTACTATTATAGCTTCCTAACTTCTCTTCTAGAATCAAAATCAAGTTATATCACTCATCTGGTCAGAACCATCCAATGACTTTTATCACACTTAGAATAAAACCTTCCAATATTGGTGGAAGGATGGAGGAAGGAAGGAAGGAAGGAAAAAAGAGAGGAACTAGAAGGAGGAGGGAAGAATTAAGATGATTTGAAGGCTGACTGAATTTTTTTTCAGTTATAAAATTCCAAAGATACCTCTAAAGTACCAAAAACATAAGCATCATTGCAGATAAATTAAACAGACTGAACTGGACAGGGTGCAAACAGGAAATGATTTATTTTTCTCTTACCGCTGTCTTCAAGATGCTTTCTTAAATCTCTTTTTCCATGACTATATTTCCAGTATGTGCTGGTAGCTTTCCAGATATTTTCAACCAAAACGATTGTCATTCCAGCTAAAACAATAATCGTTTTGGGAATTAAGACTCAACTTAAGGTTTTTTAAAATTTCAAGTCAATTTGATTTAAAACTATGACATCCATTCCAAATCATCTCCCCTCGCCCCACTCAGGCTTGCGCCGTGGCTCTGGGAGAAGGAGAAGGCAGCTATGCTTTTGCATTTCCTTGTTTTCTCTCTTTTCCACTTCCACGACTGGGGCAATGGCTGGGGATGTTTAGGAAAGTGGGGACAATGCATTTTCACTTAGCCGGTGCAGTTGGTCGTTCTTTCTTTGCTAACACTGGCCAGCACTGCCAGGGCAGGCATTCCCAAGCTAGTCTCTCCAGAAGCATATTTGTCAGTTTCCTTGGTGGTCCCTGAAAGAACATTTGCACTGAATTTCTCCATAATGCAGACGTACCTCTTCTAAGAATAGACAGCAGTGATTGCAGGATTGAAAGACTGAAGACTGAGGAGATGGCTTGAATCAACGACTTTTGGAAATAGACTACAGACTAACATAAAAGGAATAAAAGTATTCAAGCTGCTTTTGAGACTATGCCTCATTAATAGGATATCAGCACCACCAAAGAACAGAATGTGCAAAGTAACTACACTCGGGTTTTTCAATCACATTTAGAATCTATGATTAATGTTTGAGGGTATATCTAAGTTTAGTAAATCACTCAGTTGACATATAAATAATGTTACAAAGTGCATTCAAATAGGCTTGAATATGTACTACAAAGCTGTGGAGGGATGGCAAAAATTAATGATTTAGCAAATTACAGGAATTGCAATTACACCTACACTCATTTAACAATTCCCTAACTACCTGGAATGATGTGTTTCACATTAATTCAATTTTCTGATAATACTAAATAATTGTCGGTTAAAACAGAGAAACTATTGCAAAGATGTCTGCAGTAGTTAGACATCTTGGTAACTTTTTAAAAAATTTTAATGGAAATTTTAAAATGGCAAAACCATAAATTGTTCAGGAAAATCATTTCATAGCTATGTGCAGCTTGTGCTCAGTTACATTGAAAGAGAGCTCTGGGCTATGCACTGTCAGAGCCGGTGCTCAGAAAAGTTAGCTGACGCTGACTGCATTCATTACTACATGTTAAAAGGAAAAAGCAAATGAGATTAATAATTTTATACTTTATGTCCACGTGTGGGGAAAAATGTAAAATTAAATCTTTCGGTAGTTTCCAACTTACTAAAGCAGACATTTTAAACTCTTTACTTTTACCTTTTATGAGCTTCCACAACATGCCACCCTTCCCAGGCATTTCTTAACTCTTGTCTTAACACAGGAACCTGTTTGCTCCAACTGAAAAACCGGCTGGTCCCTCTCTCTCAACTTTGCTCTGTTACGGCCTCTCGCAAGAAACCCCCTTTTCCTAGGTCTCCATACCAAACCTCGCATCAGCCTTCAGGCTTAAGTTTTAAAGGATTTTTTTCTTTATGCACTGCTCACCCCAGCTGAGTGTGCTGGTCACATTTTCTTAACCTGTATTTTGTTTCTACTGCCCTTTCTGCCCTGTCCTTGACCACGTTTACTGTCCTTTATACCAATCTTTTGTGAACCTCTTTTTCCAATTAAAAAGTATGCCCTGGAAATGAAATGTTATTGCATACTGAATTTGGTTTCCCGCAGTATCCATGGGACCATAACGTGTGTGTGTGTGCAAGTGTAGGCGCATGCAGGTTTGTGTGTCTGCATTTCTGTTCATTTATGCAAGAGATTGATTATGTTCCTCCCAATACCTATGCCAATTACTACTGTAGGCTACTAGGAGCTGGAGATAAATCAGTAAAAACAATTGACACGAGCCTTAACCTTACATAGCTGATACTCTAGAAAGGACTTCAGACAAACAGGTAATTAAAGTACAGTTAGAAAAATGTCATGTAAGGAGTTCTGTGGGAGTGAACGGGACGTGTAACTTTCCCAGGCTTGAGGAAACAGAGAAAGGAAAGACCATCTATTAGACTTGGCATAAAGTGACCTTCGGTGACCTGTAAATCAGATTACAGTGGGTGGAGAAAGTGAAGAATGAGGAAGTGAGACAAGAGTGTAGACAATGCTTTTATTGAGAGAGAAAGAAGAGGGGTGATAGAGGTATTTGGATTCAGAAAAGATGAGGAAGACTTGAGCATGGTAAAAATCTAAGCGGAAGGAGCTAATGAGAAGAAGAAATTGATGATCCAGGATATGGGCATAATCAACAAATCAAAGTCACTTAGAGGGGAGGAAGCAATGGGGTCTAGGCACAGGTGAAGTGAAAGGAGCAGGCAGTATCACTTGCTCCACTGCAAGGAGGGGAATGAGGAAGGAATGAGCTTAGATGTGCAGATGTGCAACTTCCTGTCCAGCTTGCTGGCAGGAAGTTGAGGAGCTAATATGTTCTCCATATCATCACCACTTTAGTACCTTTGCTCTCATTCCTCGCAGAAAGTACCATATTTCCCTCTGAGGTTGATATTGGGCAGACCCAGAGCATTCTGAGGACTCCTCATCTAAGCTAAAAAAGAACGAGTAAAGAATGAGCAAAGAGTAAAGAAAGTACTTCTGGTTGGAGACTGAGGCAAGTAACTGTAACAGAAAGGCTGCCCCGCCAGTCCCAACCTCTCTTCACCCCAGAGAAGCCTCAAATGTCATTTACTACGAAGCTCAGGACAGCTTAGCAAACTCCAGGCTAATCCAGGACA
Organism: Indri indri; assembly: GCA_004363605.1. Classification (NCBI taxonomy): domain Eukaryota; kingdom Metazoa; phylum Chordata; class Mammalia; order Primates; family Indriidae; genus Indri; species Indri indri. The sequence continues at coordinate 163,470 of RJWJ010000081.1, forward strand.
ATACTGCCATTCAGGTTTTCCTATCCAGGGATCGACCGGAGTCTAAGAGTCTGTGCTAATAGTCCAGCATCCACTTGTGGTCAAAGTGGAAGGTTGTGAGAGCAGCAGAAGGCTCTTTCCAGAGGTCCTGTCCAGTTCGGTGTTCTTCACTCCAACACGCACAAGCGTCACAGAGGGAATTTGTTAAAATGTGTATTTTCTGGCCCAAGAACCAGATAATCTGATTCAAGCAGAACTATGGCAGGATCCAGGGACTTCCACTTTGTACAGCCACCCCAAGTGATTCCGATGCAGGTGGCTCGTTCTAAAGCATGACCTCATAATAAGGAACAGAAAAAGTGGGGGAGAAACCAGGCCACCACTCAGCCTGCCTCTCTAGGTCCTAGCCTAGGTTCTAATTCTCCACAAAAGGAAGAGCCATCAGGGAGGAAAAAGAAATAAATAAGAGACGGCAGACTACACTGCAGGGCCAATGGACTGGTAATCATGGCAGTTTATGGGAAAATGGAAACTGATCTACAAGATGATGTTCTTCCTAATACCTGGCTCGTCGTTCCCCTCGGGAGACATTGGCAGCCATCACCAGCTAAACTGGCTTCATGTTTCATTTGTTCATGAGAAGGGAGCCCATAATAAGCCACCATGCTGACATCCCATTGGCTCCAGGACTGCGGAGAATGAACGGCCCACGGACCACAGAGTCACCCGGGGTGCAGTGGGACCAGCAGGCGCCGACAGATGCCCTCAAACTTTGCAACCAATTCTCTATCTTCCCATCTCCTCCTGGGATCACTTCATCCATTTTCTCATTTCTATTCTTTTACACGTTCAACTCTTCTTTGCCTATAAATGTGCTCAAATATACCCATCCCTAAAAACCAAAACAACAGTCTTCTCAACTCTATTCTCTGAGCTCTTACCCTATGTTTTGCCAAGAAGCTGGTTGACAACAGAGTATGAGGTAGCTACCTTTGTGAGCCACGTCTTCTTTTCTCTTTAATCTAGCATTTCTCAAAATGTGCTCTGCCTCACGCTGCTCTGAGAGCTTGTTACATGTGAAGATGTCCATGCTCCATTCCAGACCCACCAAATCAGAAATTTTTGTGTTTTGACAAGCCTCTCAGGTTACTCGCAGAAACCAGAGCTGGAGAACAACTGGTATGGTCCCTTATATTCTGAATTCCAGTCCCTGTGACTCTAAAGAAACTACTCCCTCCAAGGTCACTAATGACCTTTCAATTCTAAATCCCTTAACTGCTTCTCATTCCTGGGTTGGACCAGCACATCTCTACTCTTTTGGCTTCTAGGATACGTTCCCTTCAGAAACAAGTTTCTGGGGCATGTTTTTTCCTTCAGCTTCGGAGGCCATTCTTCTGATGTCTCTTTTCCTGGCTCCTCTTCCTCAGTAGCTCTTGCGGGTCTTACCTTCTTTTATAAACTCCCTATGGGTGATGCCCTCCACGCGCAAATTCACATCTCCAACAATTATCTGATTCTGTTCCCATGGAGTTGCTATCCCAGTTGCTCAAAAGAAATACATACATATGCTAATTTATATTAATTTTTTGCCTCTTCCACTGCTCTAAGGGAACCAGAGCTATCATTAGGATAACAATCTGACCAAGTCCTCGATGTGGTCTCAGGAAGCAGCCCTGTGCTAAATTCTCCCATAAAGAGATCACATGGCTACTCACGCACACAAATGAATCTAAATGCCTGAATGTTGGGTTTTCTCTCAAAGTGGAAGATGTGGACCCCAATGAACCATACCCTCTGGTATTCACACCCTCTCTAAACCCCTTCCACATTGAACGTGGCTGACTCTGTCACTTGTTTTGATCAATAAATGTGGCCAAAGTCAGATAGTAACTTCCAATGCCAGGCTTTCAGAGATTTTCAAATTCTGGTTTTTGTTTTGTTTTTGTTTTGGGGCGGACGGGTTTCTTTGGGTTTTTTTGTATTTTTTTTTTTGAAACATTTTTTATAAACCTAGCTGCCATGATGTGGGGAAGCCAGCACCCTGTGGACTGGCCTCTGCCTGGGTGACTCCTCAAGACAGGCTGTCAGAATTTCATCAGGGAACGTTAACTATCTTTAGACCCTATGGAATCTAAAATATACAAATCCATCTTTAATCGCCAAAGTGGAGGATCCACCTCTTTAAGTGTGCATTAAAGAATTCAGCCAGAAATTGACTGCGATCCATCACTTGCCGAAGGCTCACTTGGGACCCAAGATATTTAAGTAAGATGACGCCCCATTATTCACTCATTCCTAATGTCTAAGATACATGGTGTCCAGCCCCTCGCCTGAGCCCTGCAGAACAAAAGGAATAAAGCATAGTCCCTGACCTGGAGTAACTCATCATCTTGTAGGAAGTCAGAATAGGAAGAAAAATGACAATATGATATACGTCCGTGATTCAGAAATAGCAGCAGGAAGGATTTGATTAATTCTGTCAGGGATGGAGACATGCGTGGAGGTTAGAGAAGTCTTTACATAGGAGATAATGCACTAACAATGTTTCAAAGGCAAAAGGTGAAAAAGAAAATTCCAGATACAGGGCACAGCATTTACAAAGTCACGGACGCACAGAAAGCAGCAGGACTAGAGAAGCAGGCAGGGTCACGAAGGACCACGTGTGTCATCCTAAGGAATCCAGAAGCCAGCATGGACAAGTGACCTTTAACTTACTCGGAATTAAATCTCCACTCTCTCCCTTACTAGTCTATGACATTAGGTAAGTTACTGAAACAGCCTGGTCTCAGTTTTCCCATCTACTAAAACATAACAATAACAATTTATTCAAGGCAGGTAGTTGTCAATAACACAGACGTGGTTCCTGCCTTCAGAGAGCTTATAGCTCAAATTGTTCTGAGAATTATTGTTAATATGCTAGCATGTGCCCACACAGAGTAGAAACTCTATAACTACCGTTCATAATTAAAGGAGATTAATCTTAATGGGGTAGTGTTAAGTAAAGGCTAAGGAACTCATCTTTGAGCACTAAAGGTAATTTAGCAAACTTTGACCAACTATAGTCACTTCAGTGTTCTATAAATATCTAGATATCACAGTTATGAGACTATTGGGATGATTAACAAAGCTGTTATCAATAAACTTGTTTAATTTTGTTTCAAACACTTATTTGACTAGAAGACTCTTGTTTCAAGTAACGCTACTAAAATCTTGTGAAACTAATGTTCTGCCAAGGCAGAGAGCCATGATTAAGAGCATTCTTTGGTCTCCCAGAACTTAAAACCACTGATCTGAAGAAAGTTACTTAAGCTCTCTATGGCTTGATTTTCTCATCTATAAAAAAGGGATAAAATACCTACCTCATAGATTACTGTAAGAATTTAAGACAAAGAAAAAAATCTTAATGCGTAGTAAGTACTCGTAAATAGCAGTAACGATTACAGGTTTTTATTGCACACTTTTTGGGGAAAGCAGTAATATTATAACACTTCAAGGAACATATTGAGACAAAGAACTATACAAATATTTACGATAAATTCTATACTGATATCCAAAACAGTAAAATTAAGGACGTTGTTTTGTATTATTTGAATTCCAGAATGGCAGAAAGTGACATTCATTGTATATTTTTAAAAACAAAATATATTATCTTCTGTTTGGAATAGCATAGGGTTAGTCCATCTAAAAACAGAGCTAAATAATCTCTAGTAGCCCCTTATAAACTATGAATTACATGAAATAATTATTTAATTTCAGAACTATCAAATGATACCAAAACATTATTTTCTGTCATGTCCTATAAGAACAAACAGCTAAAAGACTAACATCCCGAATCAAGTCTACACCTGCTTTAAGTCAACAAGCAAGTAGCTACGAGTATATGTACGGCTACGAATGCCATAGACATATTCCATTTCTGCAGAAGCATGAACGCATATTTTCCTGCAAAGCAATCTACGGAAGGAGGAAAACATACGTCTGCTCTGTTCCTAAATCTCATTGTACTAATTTTATCCTCATGTTCATTTCCTTGCCATCAATATCAACCTCATCAACTCATCAAAAAACGCTATTAATACCTGAGCATGGAGCCGTGCTGTGAGCTTCCAGATTAAACAAGTAATTATACAAATGTCCTTTCGTGCACATTTACCACCATAAAATCTGCATGAGGCGAAAAGAGCCACGTAAGCTGAAGTTAGACGTTTCTAAACACAAATACGTCACCTGAGTTAAAAAGAAGAGGCTTCGTGAAAATAAACAGAGCTTTAACAGAGAGATTTAAAGCCTAAACGCAGCTTCAGACAAGTTGGGACTTTTCGATATCACGCAGGCCTTACATCAGAAAGGAGCCCCCTCTCCCAAAGGACAGGAAGGTACACTCATTCATGCCACTTTGTGATAATCCTTTCTCTTTAGGAAATATATTTTAAGCGAGAAAGTTGGCATTATTTCCACAAGCACAAAAATCATAAATATTCTCTGTGTTGTATTCCCTTCGTTGTGTTTAATTTTACTTTTTTTAGGAAGGGTCTGTGGAATATTGATTAAAAAGAAAGAGAAGAAGAGAATGCATTAGAATTCTGTAATGCCTAACCTTTGTTCTTGAGTAAAAATAAATAACCCGAAATAAAGACTCTGTCAATAATACGGACTTGGAAAAGCAAAATAATAATAATCAATAGTAATGACAATTTTAAAAACCCTCACAGGTCAGGGTACTTCAGCTCCCACCTTGACACAGGTCTCCCTGGGGAGCTTCCTACCACAATTCTTGCAACTGCTGCGAGAAATTCCAGGAGGGAGGGAGGGTAACTTTGCAAAGAATTGCAGGATGTTCAAAAGAGGCCGGATCCTAGTGAACGTCCAGTCTAGTTGCTGGAGCAGTTTCTACCTAAAACATCTTACGATCTACCCTCCTATCACTACCACCGCCGATGCCTGTGTTGCCCTCTACAGCCGGACAGACCAAATCGGGGTGGGAAACCCGCAGCCTTGGGGCCACACATGGCCTTCTAGATCCCTGAGTGCGGCCTTTTGGCTGAATCCAAATTCTACAGATCAATTCCTTTGAATAGAGGGATCTGTTCTGTGCAGTTTGGATTCAGTGGAGGGACTGCACTTGGAGATCTGGAGGGTCACATGTCGCCTCGAAGCCACAGGTTCCCCACTCCATCCTGCACGGTTTGATGATGAGTGAATGTACAATTGTCATGATGCTTTTTGAAGTGCTGAATGTACCTACGTAGTGACAATTCTGCCTTTGCATGTGCTATAAACATCGCGTTTCAGATTCTTACCAGAGAATACAACTAGCGGTTGCATCATCAGTTTTCAGATGTCTGAAATTCTGTTTGCTTTCTAAGTGCCAAAATTCTGATTTTGCATGTGTATGCAGCAGTGTTACTTTTGGTATTTAAAAACCACCTCAAATTGGAATGATTTATGCTTAAGATACACCTAGAGAATAAAAGCTCCTTATAGTCGGAAAAAAGGTGCACTCATTTTAAAAGTATTCCAGCTACTTCCTCTCAGGTTTAAAACCCTTCCAGGGTTTTTAAATTATCATTTAATTCTCTTTCCTTGGCTTCCTAGTAAATTTAAATGTTTTCTTTGTTTCTTAATCATTTCTAATTTCTCCAGAACCAGTTTGGGGAACTATGAACGTCCAGAGAATCCTGACGGAGTCATCACGGAATTGGAGGGAGGGAGGGAGAGTTTGCAGGGGAGAACAGCAGGGTAGAGAAATCAAAGGGCGGGAGTGGAGGGCGAAGTGGGTGGGGCCTTAGCGGGCCAGTCTCCTGCCCTTCCCCTGATCCGGGCTCTTTTCTCTCCCTGGTCTCTCATTTCTTCCAGAGCCAGCTCCACCGTCTTAGGCTCTTGCCTCCTTCCCCTGGGATAAAACCTTTTATCCAGAACCTTGTCCTCCAGCGCAGTGGGCCCTCGGACCTGGCACTGACCTCTCTCTCTCTGTCTCTCTCAGGTGGAGCAGCATCCAAAGACACAGTGTGGTAACAGATGGTAAACATCTCTGCCTTAGAAAAGAGGGAAAAATGTACTGAAATGTAATAGGACACACTACTACCGTCATTCTGACCCAATATTATAGCCACTGATATAAAATTGAATGCTCCATATTGAATTCCAATCCTAAAGCATTTCCAGAACAATATGTTGCCTCCTGCATTCTCTTTTTTTTTTTTCCATCCATCCTTATAGTGCTAGTATCTAAATTATTTCCTTGGACTGAGCCAGAGCATCTGAAATACGAGTGCCCCTCACACAGGTGCTGTACCTCGTATGGATGGTTCCTGCTGAGTTACGTTTTCGTGCTCTGTCCTGGATTTCCATGGAAGACGGAGGAACTTCACTAGAAACAGTTACTTCCATAATGACATTCTATGGATACGTACTTAAGTGGTAAAACCAGCAAAGCCTCCCTAGGAACGATATTCTCCAATCTCACCATAGTGGTGACCTCCGAGGAGGGAGGCAAGGGGAGGTGAAAGGGAGACAATGTATAATTGTATGTATAACGTTTCATTTCTTCACTCAAAGAGAGATTTGAAACATACTTGGAAAGATATTAAAAATATGTCAAATCTGGGAACTAAATTATATATCCTATGATGCTCTTTTTTATGTATTTGGATTTAGAATCCAAAACTTAAACATATAAGGAAAGCATCATACAAAACTCACTCATTTATCTGATGAAAGTTATTGAAAGCATTGTCTTCTATAGCAGCGTTTCTCAAGATGTAACGTGCATATGAATCACCTGAGGATATTGTTAAAATGTGGACTTGACTTCAGTAAGTTTGGCTGGGGCCTGAGATCCCACAGGTCTAACAAGTTCTCAGGTGGTATCGGTCCAAGAACAACGGCTTGAGTAGCCAGCCTACACAGTACACCATGGTGTCATTTTGTGATGAATGCATCAAAGAAATTTCTCAAAAGGCACAGTTCCAAGAAAAGTTATGCTTATCTTCAGTAATTAGTCGATTCTGACCTTGTAGCTGCTATATATTTTGTTTCCCTCTGCCTCGACCACTAAGAAGCTTAAAAGCAAATCTGCTATCTATCCTGGGAACTCCACCAGACTATAAGGCACACATTTTTATGAACCAATTTACTCTGGTTTTATTTTCCTACCCGTATTTTCCTTTTGTTATAACTTTAATACCTAAACATTGTATTCCATTGTTATATATCTCTTCTTATAAACTTCTTCAAATCCTCTCAGCAATGAGGTTTGGTATATTTAAATTAATTCATAACAAAGAGGTCACTGTTTTGAAGGGGTTCACAGTCTTGTAGGGAAGAGAGACATGTACAAAATTTAGATGGCCTATACAGATCTATATAGGACCCATAGCAAGGAGTATGTGATTTTGCACACGAGTACCTGGAATGTTACTGTCACTAGTATTATTCTTATTGTTAATATTCATAGACACAATAATGACAGCAACCACAGATTGAATATCTACCATGTGCCTGGCACTGGGCAAGATATTTCATCTTTTACTCTTTTATCATTTACTGTAGATAATCCCACCTAATAAATCTGAGCTTTATATTATCATCACATTTCAAAGGTTCAGCAAGATGACTCCTGCAGCTATACCAGGATAGAGCCAGGTTTAAAACCCATGTATGGGTAACACCAAAGCCCATGTTCTCATCATTAAACATGATGCTTCCAGAAGCTTTGCAGAGGAGAAAATACTTAGTCTGAGACTTAAAGGTTGAGAAGGAAAGTTGAAAGTTTCCCAGAGAGACTAAATAGGGATATAGAGGGTGGAGGAAGAAGTTATTCCAGATGAAGAGAACAGCATGTGCAAACACAAAGAAATGTGAAAATGCAGAGTATATTTAGGGATTGGTGAGAAGTTCAGAATTGGAGCAACGTGGACCCTGCATATCAGATGAGGCAGGGGTCAGACTCGGAAGAGAGTTGTGTGCCTTGCAGAGGTCGATGTTCATTCTGCAGGTGATGGAGAACTATAAGAAAATGTCAGGCAAGAAGGTTAGATTCTATTTTTTAAAATATCACTTTCACGGTGGTATGGACGATGGATTCGAGGAGAACAAAGACGAGGGGACAGGGATGACTTAGAAGACACTTGCCATAGTTCTGATGATTTCCAGACTGAAGGAAGGACCAACGCTTTGGAGAAAGGGTCTGATTGCAAAGGTTTTCAGAAGCAGATTCTTCAAGACTTGACATCATTAAAATGCACAGAATGAAGATGAGGGAAAGGCTGGGATTTAAGCCGCGACCCATATCCCTGACTTAATAAACTGAGTGGACAGCAATAAAAGACTGAGTGGGATGGATCAGGGTGGGGGTGGGAAGATGGGATGCTATGTTGGAAAAGCTTTAAGATATTAGCAAGAACATGGATGTGCAGGGTTGGAGTTAGGAGACACAGATAAGGCATCAATTGTATGTGTGTGGTCACAGAAACTACAGGAATAAAAGGCATCGCTCATCATATAAAATAATAAAGCATATCAAATAATAAAGAGCTATAAAATGCCAATATTTAAGGTTCCGGCTAAAAACAAAAGCTTGAAATGTGCACTGAGAAGGAATAGCAGAATGCAGAAAGACGATCTGAAGAAAAGAATATCACAGAAACCAAACGTGGGTAGAGTTTAAAGGAAGGAACATTCGATAGTGTTCAATATATTGAGAAACCAGGTATGATAAAGATTGAAAACTTTTCACTGATTCTAAAATCATAATGTCATCTTTAACCTTAAACAAAAGCAGATTCAGGAAAACAATAGAAAGACCGAAGTGGGCGCAGATCAAGATGCGGAGATGGCAGGGGCGGACTCAGCTTTCAAGAATCGTGGCTGAAAAAGGCAAGAATCTGGAGTGGCCTCTGGAGCATTCCTGGAGTAGAGAACCTAGATTTCTGTACAAACCCAGGAGCGCAGATCTGCAAGGCATCTACGGTGAGAGAATAGGCTGGGGAGAGGACGTAGAAGGTAATTATGATAATATCAAGGTGCTGTTCTTGGGGTCTAAGGCAAGAAAGGTTGAGAGCAAACCCAAAGACGTGCTGACCGGCATGGAGAAAAGTGGTCACCGGCAGGCAGTAGTGATTTCAAGAAGTCAGAAAACAAGCCAGTTAGAAGGAAGGGCCTCGGAGAGACAAAAGGTTATGTGGTTATTCTAAAAAAGTAGAGAACTGGAGATGAAGATTTGACAATGAAAGGATGTTCAGAAACCACAAAATCAAGGGAGAGACCATGGGGCTGGGTTGTTTTGTGAAGTCGGATTGGAGGTACTGAACTCCATGAGATGGATGAGCCGTGAGTTGGCTCTTGTGGTTTTCGCATAGACATAGTTACCCCGCAAGAGCACAGAGGGTTTGAAGCACAGAGGAAGGCTGAGTCACTGGCCAAAGTTTCTGTGTGGAGGAAATGAAATGTATGGCAGGCCCAAACGAGGGGAATTATTACTAGACATAGGTTTACAAGAGGGTGGAAGTGGAATTGCCTGGAAGGAAGCAGCTAGAAGAAGCTGGATTCGTGCTGACTTCTTCCTGCAGGGCCTATTAGATGGCTAGCGGAAGAACAAGAGCCTCTACCCTTTGCCATTACAAAGTGATATTCTGGAGTTTGGGATGAAGACAGGAGGTTCTGTGAAGTGGTTGAGAAACGTGCGGTATCAAGTTACTGTCTCTCAGGTTCAAGAACACCCTCCATACTCTGTTTCGTGATTCCGGGGGAAGGACTCTGCAAATGACATTTCTACTTTGCCAGCTGTTCCCTGTTAAGCTGTGACATTAGGGGGCACCAGAGGGAGACGGAAAGGCAGAAAACAGAGAAGGAACTCTCCGTCCTTCCCGTGTCTCTTGCAGGACCTGGCAGTGCTGTTTGTTCCCATGGCAGCAAGTGGCTCCAGTCTGTAGCTGTCCCGTATTTCCAGTCCAGCCTGCGGTTCCGACTCAGAAACTTCACCCTGGTCAGCCAGGGTCCTCTCCCTGGACGTCTGCCCCTACCTCTGCAGGGCTGCTCCTCCCAGCTTCCAAAGTAATAACCTCAACTTCTCAATACTGTATAATTCGTTGACTGTGAGTTCATATAATTTAATTTTTAGTAATTATTTTTAACAAACGTCAGTAATACCTAACAATTGCTTCAAAACACTCTTAAAAATTTAAGTATTTGAGGCAAACAAAAAATGCATAGAATATGAGGAACTTAAAAAAATTCTTAGCACATTGGTATTTTTGCAGTTTTAAAAGAGAAAAGTATTACAAATAGAGTTGAAGCCCCTTTGAACCTACCCTGATCACATTACCCTATTTTCTTCCTTCTAAGGAGTTAATGAATGAATGTCGTAAAATTGTCATATATATTTTACATGCGTGTGTTTTTTACTACGTATGTATTTGTCTAAAAATAACATACAGTATTTTTTTATAACTTCATATAATATCATATTATGTATAATTATGCAACTTACGCTTTCGCTGATCATTTTCTAGATTTATACCTGTTGATACCTGTGCCTCTAATTCATTTATCTGAGCTGATTTATAGGATTCTATTATATTTCATAATTATACCACATTTCATGTAGCCGATGATCACTGACGTATATTTACGATGTTCCATTTTTTCCTATTGCAAAGAGTGCTGGAATAAACATCTTTGCATGTTGTCTTGTATATAAAAGCCAGAGTAGAGTATTTCTTTTATGCTCTAATCGCCATCTCCATTTTCTAGCCTTTCCTAAAATGTGTTTTAGAGCAGCGGTACCTAACCTTTTTGGCACCAGGGACCAGTTTCATGGAAAACAATTTTCCACAGGCCAGGGAGTGGGTTGGATGATTTTTTGATGCGTCAAGCGCATTACACTTATCGTGCAGTCAGACCTGTCTGCTAACGATAATCTGTATTTGCAGTTGCTCCCCAGTGCTAGCATCACCGCCTCAGCTCCACCTCAGACCATCAGGCATTAGATCCTCACAAGGAGCCACAACCTAGCTCCCTCACATGCGCAGTTTACGGTAGGGTTCACGGTCCTATGAGAATCTAATGCCTCCGCTGATCTGACGGGAGGCGGAGCTCAGGCAGTGATGCGAGTGATGGGGAGCTGCTGTAAATGCAGATGAAGCTTCGCTCACTCTCTACTCACCTCCTCCTGTGTGGCCCAGTTCCTAACAGGCCACAGACTGGTCCCGGTCCATGGCCCAGCAGCTGGGAACAGGAGTTTTAGAGTATGTACACTCTCCAATTTCCTAGAATGCCAAAATATTCTCTAAGGTTATTGTGCCAAACTGTGTTCACACGAGCAGTGTATAAAAATGCCCACTGTTACACATCCTCAGCAACACTCGATATTTTCCAGACTTTTAATTTATTCCAACTCAATAGACATGAAATAATATCATTGTTTACTCTACATTTCGTGGTTCTAAGCATCTTTTGGTCTGTTTTTTTGCTATATTTGTTTGCCTCTTCTGTGAAGCCTCTGTTCATATCCTTTGCCTATTTTTCTATCAGGTTGTATATCTTTTACTTCTCAATGTGTATAAATTCTTTGTTGATCGTATATTAATTCTTTATCATGTATATACATCTCCAATATCTCAGAGAGTTTTACTTTATCTTTTCCTTTCTATAGAATCCTTTGATACACAGGAATTTTTATTATCCTGATGTAATCAAATATATATCAACCCTTTTTCGTTATGTTTTTTTTTTAGTCTGCAGAAATGTTCTTCTGCGTCGATATTATATTTTCTCCTGTATTTCCTCCGAAAGATTACAACTTTTGCTTTTCACATTAAGATATTTAATTCATCTAGAATTTTATGGGTTTTTTCCCATGTGTCTAAACTACTGTCCTAGTGATACTATTTGAGTAGTTTCTCATTTCCCCACAGACCCATAAAGTCGGTCTGTTCTGTACCTAGTTACCTTTTATGAAGGGATCTCTGTCTGGAGCATCCATGCTGGCCTGTCCGTCTACCCCACTTCAGCAACACTTTATCCTGATTACTGCAGCCTAATGGCACCAATGTTCCCTTACTCTTCATCTTCAGAAAGTGTTTTGGGTATTCTTTGTCTTTTTCTCTCCGTATGAATTTTAGGATTAGCTTGTAATCTTCCCACAAATCCCTGTTGGAATTTTGAATGAAACAGGATCTTTAAAGTTCCTTAACAGACATTTTCTCATCTCATTCTCCCAACGAACTCCAAAGGTAATGGAGTTACTGTTCTCTATATATACATTAGAAATGTTTAGTAACTTGCCCCGCATCATAGGCAGGGCTGGAAATACTTAATAAAAACCCAGATTTCTAAATAGTGCTGATTTTTATGTGTTTGGTTTGTCCATTTATTTATCTCTAAGATTGTGACTGTTCGATTTTTCCATCGACAGCCCTTCACTGTCCTCGGTATGGTAATCTGCACACAAGACTTGCTCAATGCTTTGGTGATTTTAATCATAAAGATGAGGAGAAAAACAAGAAAAAAGGGCATGGTGAATAGAGAAAAAAGGAAAAGACTCCAGTATTTTCTTTACCTGAACGTGCAGTCTTTTTCCAAGTCATGGTCTCTTTTCCCTCCAACACGTCAGTCTTTTATTTACAAAAAATGAGGCTTTATTACCCCAGTCAGAGCAGTGATGCAACTGGCTTCTCTGCTCTTACCCTAGGTTTTAGTTCACTTGTGTGGGGTTCTGTGATAACAACATAGAATTCTTTAAGTTGACTCTGCTACTGTTTTTGGAAGACATGCTTAGAAATATTTAAAGAATTTCCTTTTCAGAAACAGTTCCATAGAATGAATCAAAAAAAAAGAATATCCAATTATGAGCAGTAGAAGATGACCAAGAAAGGAAAGGTTCTAAAAAGGCATGCTATTTGAAGTATTTTGCTTAGTGAAAATATTTTCTAACCACAATCTGAAGTTTTCAATGTGTATTGCGCAAAGATTTATTAGAAACTATGCTCAAATTTTACTTTGCTTTAATTTTTGTTTTTCTATCTTTATCTGAAATCATTTTAGCCAACACTTATTCTAAAGAAAAAGGATTTAAAATAAATGTATGTTAAATAGTAAGGTCACTAACCAAACTATCAACTGCAAAATGTAAAAAAAAATTTAAATCCCCACTGGCTTAACTCACTCAAAAACTTTAATAGTATATAATATAAAGCCTTGTGATATTAAAAGGTGTTAATTAATTTGATTTTCCAAAATTGCATTTTGTTTACTTTCATCTCTGAATCAGTATAGCTCTTTAAAATTGTATGATCTTTTGTTGAAACAGAAAACAAATCTTGCAAAGATATTATTGTTATTACTGATAGCTAAAATAGTTTGTAATTTGAAAGTTAGGTCTGAATTATTATGGTGTAAATGTATGTCATACAGAAAGACAAATGACTAAAGTATTACCTGTTCTCCCCACAATCACCTCCCCAAAACAAAACCCCAGATTCATTGTGTGGGAACTCATCCAAGAGGCAATATTCATTCTACTAAACATCTCCCACCGTATGTAGCTGGTGGTACCTCAGGACAGCTTGAAAAAAGAGAAAAGGAAACAGGAAAAGAAGCAGACAGCTGGATTAGACTGTGCTGTGTATATTAGTGATGGGTAGACTTCAAAAGACTTAGAGGTTCATTTTGGACAGGTGCCCAGAGATTCTCCGGCTTACCCCAAAACCTTCCATAACTTCTGATTTTAAAATTGAGCTAGAATTCTTTTGAGACCAGACTTTTGGTCTTCGGTCATATTGCATACTCGTAGTCCTTCCGAAAAATGTAGGCTAAGAAATTCTAAGCTTTCTGAACCCTGAAAAATGAGGTACTTATTTTAAATAACAAAAATAACATTTTAAAGTTTTGAAGAAAAACTGTAAACAAAATGTTTTTCGCGGAGAGAGAGAGAAATTTCTTGACAACATTTACTTGTCGAATCTAGTTTTAAGCAATGTTAACAATAAAGCTTTGGAACGTTTTGGGGGTCGGGTGAAATCTTCATTTGTGTTCTAATTCATCTATTAAGATTAGTAATATTAGGTTTCTGACTAATGTAAATCCTTATCCACGAATTCCCAATAAACAGTAGTCTGAGAGACAGGCTCTCAGAGAGATATACCATCCATACAGGTCTGGCGTATCGGTGAGAGCCTGTCTGGAAGAGTTGACAAGGAATTTTTCTGTCTCTCTGATTGTAGGAAATCCTTTTAACAAGCACAGTTACCCCACATTTGGTCTAATTACTATGTGTCTAATTAAATGTCTCTCTCGAACGGCTCGCATGAGATTTATTATTCCTCACAAAGTCTACTATGGAAAAAATTTACCTTAACAAGGGGTTGAAAATTATTTTTTGATGCAAAGAATACATTTCTGATATTTCTTTTGACCCAAAATAAACTACTTCTGTGTTTGTCAGTATGATTGGAGTAAGGCATGGTTTTCCTCTTCTCTCGAAAAGAAGACCGAGGATATGGACTGAGTAAGTGTTAATGAAAAAGACACAACTAGTTTAGTGTGTTCGCCACGGGCATCTCTTTGAACAGAACTTACAGTGATCACGGGGAAAGACTGTCTTCATGCCTTGATTTACGAATGTGCAGCTTCCTGTATTCTGCACCCCACGACAGGTGCCCTGGCGTCCAATCTCCATGAGACTGCGTTAGGCTCTCCATTAGGTAGGAATAGCAACAGTTCTCCAGCAGAATTGCATACATGAGCAAAGAGAGCTGCATTTGGGACAAACAAATTTACAATTTATTATACACACAATTTTACTTCTAAAGGCTTTTAAGCAATAACGGCTAGAGAATAACTAGCTATATTTATAGTACAAAGTATCCCAATCTGTGAAAAGCCATCGTTATAAGAATATTTTTATGTCAGTGCACATTTTACTTGAAAATATACAGTTCCTGCCAAAATAGCAGTAGCTTATTTAGATCTAAGTGCTCTACCATAATAAAAGTGTAAAAATTAGTAACAGTTGTTCCGTGTCAATCGCATGCTGAAAGCAGATCTTCAACAGATATGAAATCTGGAGTAAGACCTACATCTCTTTATAGTTCTCTTCTAGGATTTTTCTAAAGCAGACCTCATTTGATATTTCAAACCATTTCTAAGACAGCACTTGTAATTTGAACTATTTTGTATCATTTTGCCCATGCTTTTTAAAGCTTCTGCAATCACTCTTCTCTCATTACTTGATTTTTAAATTTTCTTATTAATACAACGAATGCTTTAAAAAGAAGACCAAAATCAATATCTCATAATTCTACTAATTATTAGTGATGTATACCACATAACAGGAATAACAAGCAGAAATTAATTTCACTGTTAATATAATTCAACATATAAACACTTCCCTCCCCCAACATTTTCTCAGATCCATTCATATATAGTAATACAATGAAAAGATTTAGGCTTTACAATCTATCTTCTACCCTAGCTTTGGAGATCATGACCAATTGAGAGTTAATGTGAAAGGGAAAAAAGACAGAAATGCTATAAACTGGTCTCCAAACTGTTAAGGAAATTAATAATGTGCATCCAAGATATTTACTCGTTTGTTGGTTAATCATTTCTGCAACACTTACTATGTTCAGTCTTTACCCTAAGAGTCTATACTGAGAAAATGTCAATTAGACTATTTATGCATATTCAAATAAAGGAGAGCAAAATAATTATCTTTTAAAATATTATATTATACCATTCTTACACTGCAAAATAAGCGGTGTTTTTGATACCATGTGAGTAATCTTCACACTGTTAAAAAATATTTCTGAGCAGTGTTAACACATGACCACTCAAATGCATTAATGTTTCCATCTCCACTGACTCAATCGGTCCAAATAAGCTCAGGTGCTCTCTGAAATAGATAAATGAAAAGGGGGTTTGAAGATGAATTTGATAAATTATAAAGAAGTAAACAATTAAAAACTTGTACGTTTACCCAAAAAGCCTACAAAACAAAGAATGTCATAGTATATATTTGCTTTGTTTTGAATGATGCATAGTGTACTCAATAGTGTTTATCTTTGAAAATTTATCTTACAAAAAGACCACCATATTTAAATAATCAGTAGAAAAATATCAGAAGCTACATTCCTTCCATCAGTGTTTAATTTATTAAACAACTTTCAGTAAAACATCTACACAATGTACTTATCAAAGAACACAACCATATAAACTGCTTTGGAAATTGTGTATTGACAAGTTCATAATTTCTTACCTCTATATATTTAAATTAAGACTTCAATAAATAAACCAGTCAGTGCATTTATTATTAAAAAGAAATTTCTTTAAAAATTCAAATCTTAACTTATTAAAAAATATAATAAAAGACTTTTTTGTACTTTAGTATGCAAGAGTTAGATTGCTTGACCTCTCTTTTAATGACTTAATTAGCTGTACTAAAGCCCAGCTGGGCCTCTGCTGACAACATAGCTAGATATTTCAATCAAGCAGTGTTATGGAGAATAAGTAATAAATGCTACCTTGTCGCCATATAGTCCCAAACCATAGTGCATGCTGGTAATGCTAAATTTGATCAGTATGCCTCATATTTCAATTAGTCGTGGTCTGAATCCCTAAAACTGTGTAATGTGTATGAATTCCTGATATCAGATACAGAGCCACAGTCTCCCACAGTTAGAAGCCATTGAGTTTGCTTTTATTAGCAGCCAATTAATGGCAAAAATCTGCATCGCTTTTAAAATTTATAGCCTCTGTTCCAGCTGCATCCACGGCCCCTGCTATACTGTACACAATCGGATCCATATCACCGTCGCAAGTCAGACAGCTGCAAACTGTATTCTGTCCGCAGAAGTAAGAAATCCTTTCATACAGAAGCTTTTTTTAACCTCTTAGAAGTTCTTTTCAAAGCCCGACAGCACTAGTCACTTTGCGACAATGAGCGATTTAATACAGAAAGAAAGAAATCTACACCAAGGTAACCTCTTGGGATGTGCTAGGTTTTCAATCGCAGTGAAACCCTAACCACTCCGGCACCGCACAAGGGCGGGCAAAGCCACTTCTCCTGACCAAAGCTAAGAAAATATAAACATATAAAACCCGACCCTCATACAGAGTTAACCCATTGAAGTCTATATAGCCATTAAAACAAAACGGCATTGCAGAAGTTTGATGTTAGGTAACTTACATAAAATTTAGATATTCAAACGTGTACACCCGAACCTGAGATGCTTCCCTAACAAAACATCTGTGGAGATCACATATTCCCCCACCAAGGGGCAGTTTATTGCATACTTCAAGATTCTAGACATTATTTTTAGGAACCAGACTTTCTGACATACGATAAGACAGGAAATTTAGATGTGATCAGATTTAGTAACAAAGCATAATTGCTTTAAATACGACTAATGCTGTACTTTCAAGACTTTTAAGGGAATAGTTCTACTTTATAGCTAGAGCTTCATACATACTATTCTGTGGGGCCTGAAATATTTTGATATCCTATCATTAAAATATTATCTGGGAGAAATAAAAGCAAAAGTTTCTTTCTTTGGTCTTCCATGAAATGCTACTAAATATTAAAATACATATTATATATGTTAATGTTTATAAATATTTCTATGTTTCTATAATTTAGGGGCTACTACATGAAAGAATTTACCTGGAAAAAGAGAAGCATGAAAAAAATCCTCAGCAGCTCTAATACATGGCAATATAAATGTTGTACTAGGATAATACAAACTGCTGCCATGGCTATTTGAAGACAATAAAATCCTATTTTACAAAATTCAACTGCTAATAACCAGCATTCTTTCTAACTGCTTAAATACTGCAGTAAGACTTCTAATGCCACTGTGAAATCATAAGCTAGTACTTCAAAGGTGTTGTATCTGTTACAAATTTAATCTTCACTGCTTTGTCACAACTGATTTCATCCCAGCAGCTTGGAGACGCCCCATAACAACATTCTAGTTGTCCTAGACAACCTGAACCAAACTGTTACATACCTGTCTGATGTCCATGAACGATTATAATAATATTGCCTGTGGAATCTCCAACAACCACCCTGAAAATGTGCAATTAGTCCGTTTCAGTTAACAGAAGGGGAAAAGTATACTTTACGATGTTCACGAATTGCAGGCATTTTAATGATAGAGACAGAAATTCTATGCTGTATTTCGTGAATGGCACAGTATTGTGTTCTTCATATTTAAAATACTCTTCCTTTAATACTTTCTATTAGTACGTTTCACAGTTATGTAATTTAAGTTAATACATGTTTGAATCTCAAGTATTTTTCTTACATGAGGAAATATTTAATTAAGTGTTAATATAACGGATGTTAGAAAACCAATATCCATTTAGTTTCTGTCTAAATATTGAATACTTCTGTCCTTGAAATATCAGTTTCTGAAAAATAGCCGTAAAGCAAATGTGTTTGCTTCCTCTCAGGTATACAGTGACAATTCCGTGCGGTAGAAGCAGGGGGGCACAGAAGTGAATAACTAAGTGAATTTGTGTTTATGAAGTTGATCAGACAAGGAACTGATGGAGCAAGGCACTGAAATCTCCTTGCATATTGGAGTTTAATTGTAAAGCATTGGGTTAAATTCAATTCCTCAGAGTCATTGCGGAGATTTATAACTGTCAGGGACAATGTTAGTTCTGTCAACTAGCACGTGAATTTAGCGTTCATGTACTATGTGCAGAAGTGCACAAACACGCAAGCATCCGTGCCCCACAACAATTCTGCACTGTTATTATGCCCCAAGATAGCGCTTTGTATTTGAAATCTTTTAAAATTGTTAATCCATTGCTCTTCTCATCAAGCGTCTTAGCTACTTCATTTATCTGTACTATTTGAATAATACTAGAAAGTATTTCTCAACGAATATTTAATTACTGAGTACTATGGTTTAAATCTACCGACCAACAAAAATAACACATAGGGAATTATATTTATTATACATCTCAAGAAACTATTGAGAATCCTAAGGTTCTAGCTGAAAATCACCATTCTCTCATTACAATGTCAAGGTTAGACATGGCATGAATATGCTCTCTATGTCTTCAGCGAATTGAATGGCTTGAGTGATGGCACGAGGTAACTTCGAAAAAATGAGAACACAATTTTGTTTATATTAAGACCCTGCATAAAATATGAATGAATCATAATTAACTCAAAGATAAGGAAACTCGGTTTGCTAGCAAATTAAGCAAAAAAAAAAAAAATGTCCTGTATAAATATTTTATTGTTATTAGGAAAAAATTACTTTATTTCAAGATTTTTTTATTCCTATTGACATGCCACTAAAATAATTTAATTCCAAATTTCAAATGATGTATGTTTAAACACATCTTTTGACTAGCATGGTAGTGACATATATTAAGTTGCCCATATGCAATTCACACTTGTGACTTTTCTCTGCCATTCATGAATTATGCAATTATCCCCAACTCATGGAAATGAACTTGCATTAACTGCCCACTGTCATGTATTGTCTCTTTCTGTGTCCTTGTGCACACATTTCCACAGTTCATTATTCATGGGTGCATCTATGCAAGGGTAAATGTACACATATAATATGGAAATAGTCACATATGGATAAATAGAAATTAGATACTCCTTTGTGACTATATACATACTTTATTCCAAATAACAGAATTTAACAAGGAACACCTCTATTCTTATTCTGGATGCCCCAAGTTAAACAAAACAGATGCCATTGTTAGAAAGTAGTAGAGGGATTTCTTCACACACGAACAGATGAAGATGTTGGTCTATAAACCTGAAACAGCGCCCTTTGATCTTTGACAACTGTTTTTCTAGCTTTTCCCCCCATTAAAAAATATTCCTTTCAGCATTGATTGAAATTTCACTGAAACACTATTCAAAAAATATTGTACCTTGTGTTCCTAATCCTTACTTTTTTTCCATGCATGTTAATATTATAATGATAGCAATTCATTCCTAGAGAAAATAATTATTTAAAATAAATAGTTTTGAGGAAATAAAAATACGGTGTCTTCTCCATTGATTATGGTCATGTAGGTTATTCCAAATTCTAAACTGTACATCCTAAAAATTTGCCCTTGGTGGAACGTAGCCTCAGGAAGGCTGTCTGATTTTTGTCTAGTAAGCACTGGTGAGCATTCACGTGAATGATTTGTGATATAGGGAATGGTGAGGATTCCTTCTGATTTACATTATTTCTAACACAAACAGAATTGTCCCTACTGGAGTAATTCTTTCTAATTAAATAGAATGAATTTGATCAGATAGTCAGGTTTTTAATTTGTGTATCAAAAAAGTTTCCTAATAATATTGCTTCTGGCAATAAAAACAGTATATAATGACTTAAAAAAAAGTAAAATATTTTTCCCATAGTATAGATTTTAATTTTATTGCAGATAGTCAAATATCCATGGTTAAGAATTTCTTAAAGTCATCATTATAGCAAGATAGCCCATTCGGTGTAAATCATATCTACCTAGAATTAATTGGAGTATGTTTTTTATAGAAAGACATTTTATAATCATCTATAATTAAAATTAAAACTGAAATAACATAGGTTCATATGAAATGTTGTTGGTTTCATTACTCTATATTAAGGATGAATTAAATATTAATATCACACTAGGTACAATATTATACTGAAGAATACTTTTCTTCATGATTATGTACACATCTCTTTAGCATTCTTTGATTCTTTTTCAAAACAAATTTGAAATAAACCATCTTTGTTACACCTTCATATTTAGAAGACTCTTGAATCATTCTCACTAAATGCTCTTAAATATTTTGTCATTAAGTTATAGTTCAAATTCTGCTGTATTTCTCAAGTTACAAATAAATTTCATGATTCTCAAATTTTATAGATATTGATAATATGTAAGGATTCTATTAGTCTTAATTAGACACAGTGGGACTGAAAAGCTAAGAAGAAAAATGTAAGTAAGTACCAGATCAATTTCAAAATCAGAAAGACAATAAAAATAAACAGGCGGAAATATTCAACATTTTAAGTTGCATTATGTAAGAAATACCTTTCTCTTTAGAAGAAACTTTTAAAACAGTCCAGTTACTGCTGAAGTATAACAGAAATAAAATGTGTTAATCTCTAACACACTATATTTTTTATGCATGTAAGTTGTGAGTCACAGAAATATTTTTACCAAGGCAATAAAAATACCCACGAGTAATTTAGGATAAACACAAGTTTTCATTACTATCCGGTAAATTCACTTACATCATAGATAAGGTGTGACCAGTAGAAGGCACTGTTACAATAAATATATACATACAGCTGCTCATTTACAAACTGGTTGGACATTCTGATGAGAGTTTTGCTAACTTTTTACAGCACAAATATTCTTTTCATGTAGACGTTAAGTTATAAATTTGTCCTATAAATACGAAGAAAAATTCATCGTATAACTCTTTTCTATGTAGTTTTCAATTGGGTTTTAGCCCATTTGCAATTTTATTACCCTCGTTTTTAACTTACTTAATTCATAAAAGAATTACGTGGTCACACTTACCACCTTTAGCACTGCATTTAAGGAATGTTGCTGTCTTGAGAAAGGACTCAGACTATTGCAGAGTTAGACACAGATTCATGCAGACCTTGCTTCAAAACAAACTTCTAGTTTCATTCTTATTAACCTTTAGAGGTTTGATCACAATTTGCTAGAGCATGCAGGCATGGTCTTTTAATGCAACTGCTCGGATGTATGAAAACACCTCTAATTAAATCTCTGTCAAACATACTGCTAACAATGTTGTTTAGTTTGTGTCCATATAGGAAAGCTCTCGAATGCCTCTCCAAGTTTACAAAATCCACGTTAAAGGAGCCGGCATTGCAAAAAAAATGTTACGGCATATGTTTGGATTTTTGTATTTCAGAGTCCTGACTACTTTATCTGAATTACAGATTTAGAGCTTTGTTATGTGTGATAGTTATGATAATATGATCACTAAAGGCACAGAGACAGGGAGACTCAAATCCCTTTGAAAATCCCCTTCTCTGTTTCCTACAGCTGCTGCAGGAGTTTAATATCTGATAGAATGATGAAAAAGAAGAGGCCGAACTCCAGTTTTAATAAAAATTTTAACAGGTCTACATATAGTTATGAAAAATGTTATTTGCAATGCCGATTTTTAATAAAATTTTCTTAAACCAAAGAAAAAATCCCCAAGGGGAACCTGATATGAATGTGTTTTCCATATGTACTATTTAAGGCTCTTTAAAGGTTATGAAAGTGACTGATAAAATAAGTTCTATTCTATACAACACAAACCTGAATTCACTTGCACTTTTGCATTTTAATCAAATAAATAAAGCTTTCGTTTTGTGTATTGGATCAGAAACAAATATTATCATACTGCATAGTCCATTTTTATTGTTAGCAATAAAAATGCCTATTATTAAATAATGGCATTCTTAAACAAGTCAAAGCATTGCTAACACACATCAAAGTATTCTATAATCTATGAATGCATGATGCTGAGAAATAACACATTATAATGAAATTGAAATTTTGTTCCTTGTGGTTTTTGAATTTGAGAAATTGTATAAAATTTGAAAACGTGTATTTTCACAAGAGAAAATACTTAGGTATGACAAATGAAATTTAATTTAATCCAAGAACTTCAGAACTTCTAAAGAGTGTCTCTGTAAAGTAAAAAAACATACTAAATGGAGGGTCTCGTGTGCAGTGGCTTGCACGGGTGCCCTGCACCGATACCTGTTCATCGTAACACTGCCTGCAAAGCAGTCACGAGGCAGCAAGGTTGGGCCCCCAAAAGTGTCCACGTTCACAAAAAATAGAAACAAGGTGTTCATAGGATATCAGAGAGAAATTTTAATGTACTGATCTAATCTGCAGCAACCACAAAATATGTAGGCTTTGTAAGTTCTAATGTTATAAACAAAAACAAGGGGTTCGGTTTTAATCCTTAATATGTGTGGACTGGCATTATTACCATCAGAGCCACTGCATTCTAGTCAAACATTGGTTCTCTGGCAACACTGTGATTGTCATTGTCTCTGAAACATTTTGAGTACTGAGGAAGACTTTTTAATACCATACACCATGTACGATATATTAACATTAGAAACTCGATAGACTTTTTGAATGAAAACTATCTACACTAATACTAGATAACCATTCTATTCTTTACAGAGGCGTATGCAAACTGTAACTATAAGGCACAGTCTTTGTTTTATCCCTAAATAAATATTCACTTTTGAAAACATTAAATTTATTATGCACTGAAATGAGGAAAGTAAAGCACTATCGACCTTATTACTAAGAATTGCAAGGTTGGAATACCGAACTACATTCTAAAGCTTTCGGTGCTTTTGTGCAATTCACAACAGGAAATTGACAGCTGTTAGCTCGTGCCATGTTTATACTCCTACTATCGAACAGTTTTTAAAACAACATTGACAATCCTGGAATCAAATCAAAATTGTTGACCTAATTTATTTACTTGATATTTTTCTATATTTTTAGCTAAAAGACATTTTTTGAGTGGGGTATGGCACGGGGAAGTGACTGTAATCAGGGGATTTGAAAAAAATTGGTGGAATCAAGGTAACGAGAATGAATGAAAGAATAATTTATTGCTGTGACCATTTCTCCCTTGATTTCTGTATTGGGATTACAGTGGATTATCTCCAACCAAATACTATTTATCAGATCCTTGTAGACGTTCTTGATAAATTGCATGAACAGGAGAGCAAGTTCCTGAGATCGTATCTGAAACATAAACACTTGCTTATAAAATCTATGATACACAAAAAAGAAGGGACAAAACCAAACATCACTAAAATTTTTCAGCATTGTATGTATCTTAGATTTCCTCCTTAAATATTTGTATGCAATTTTAAAACAGACAAGTGATCATTTAATAAGAGCATTTGGTTTCAAATTATAAACCAAACTATAAGATGCTAGTGTAAACATGCTTTGACTAATTTCACTTCTTAAAATATTATAAGGCTTTATAAAATAAAACCCAAGACTTTTGTTTTTTCTGGGAAATCTCCACAAGCTATTCAAATGTCCTTAGAAAATAAGAACTCATCTTATTTTAAAATATACGTTCAGACCTTTAATGGGAGCTCTCATAATAAAAAACTTAACTCTTATAGCTTGACGTGGCCATGTCAAACCACATGGATCTTCTGTGTATCAAAATATCTACCTACTTTGAAATCAATAGATATATTTTTATTCAAATAAAATGAAACATTTAGTTAGATATTAGTTAATAAGACTTTTTATTTTCATAGAAAAAGAAACTGCATTCTACAAGCAAGCCCCTCCCCTGGAAAAAAAAATTCAAATACAGATAAATAAAATTATTAACTTTAATTGGATATCATATAGAACCTACATAATACTTTAATTCACAGATAATTTAACATTTTAACAAAATTTTGAATTTTTCTACAAATTTTACTATGATGTTTCACCAGTCTATATTGGGCTTCAGTTTCACATAGCCCCTGAACAAAATTGTTTATGTATGGTTGAAGAAATAAGGTGGCCTCTTTTCTTCATAGATGCTGTGTGTAGTCATTTTAAAGTTTTTAGCTACATATTTCAAAGGATTCAAGAATGCAGCATTTTTGACAAAAATGTTTGTGATTGGTGGAAAAGTTTAGGTTGTTTTTATTATTGAGGAATGGACAAAATATTAAAATCCTCTAAAATTATTTCATTGCTTCACTCTCACGGTTCCCATAGAAACCACTCAAAGTATTTCCAAGCCACAGCGACTCTAACCACTGGTCTTCATGAAAGCTTTGTTAGCCTGACTAGTGATTTTTTTCTTCCCTCTAAAATTTGATGGTGGAATAAATCATACCAAATACATATATTTAGGATTCGAATATACAATGTTTTAAGAATAAACACCTTTATGTAAATATAAAGAAACATGGCAGAAGAAGAAATATAAAATTCTCAAATAATACTGGTTTTATTTTACTTAGAAATACGGAGTATTACTCATCTGTGACATCATCATAAAAATTATCATGAGTTAGTTATAAGAATTGCTATAAATTATTGCATATTAAACAGCCCCTAGTTTTGAAGTTCCTTAATGGCCTTGATCTGTGTGGTCCTAACTAAGGATGCCATTTTGCCAATAATTACATTTTCTCACTTCATCAAATGTGTTTTTAAAACTTGCAGAATTTTCTTCAAGATTTTCAAAGACCAGGAGTACCCGAGAGATCGATTTATTTTTGCTTTCATATTCTACAATAATGCTACCAGGCAGCCTTTTTGAAAGAAAATCAGATAACTTGGGAAACAGATAAATGAGGATGTGATTATTCACATCACAAAGGAATTCACAGATGGCTTCATGTAAATAGGGAGCTCCCTGTTTAAGTGTTTGTTTACAGATCATTAGCTACTTGACAAAGAGGCTATGGGGGCTGGAAAATTTAGGGCCCCAGTGCTGGGAGCCACTACCAGTTGCAGATCAATCAGAAATGAAGGAAATAAGGCATCCTTGAAACCAGCATGAGAATCGGAAAATATGATTTACTTCGTATGCATGTATGTGTGTGTCTGTGTGTATAGAGAGTACATACACTGTATACGTCTGTGTGTTCATACAAAATGTATGTTTACATGTGTAACGGACACACACACCCCTACGGAGGCAACTTTAACATAGAGTAAGATATCCAACAAACCAGCTGGATTTCCTCCTACTATTTTAGAGTTTTAAAAATGATTCACAAATTTTTAAATGTATAGTGTTTTAAAGAACATCCACTGATAGAATATATGAAACGTCTCCTTTCAAGCTTTATAGCGGAGTAATTATCTCCAACCTAATTTTCTTGTAAATTAATTGTATTCTTCTTACCACAGCAAACATACTAAGTTCCTACTGTGTACAAAGCATTTTGTTAAACACTGAAGAAAAAACAGATCATTAGTCATTATAGAGGCAAAATATAATTTTAAGCGTTTTTTTCAATAATATGGTCATTGATATGTTTAGAGATTTGCTAAATATTAAATTACAACATATTATTTATAAAAATAATATCTTTGTTTTTTCTTTTTTGGAGATCATCCTTATCGATTGGGGTTGTACATGTAAAAAAACTTGTAGAAAGCTTCATCTTTGACAAACGTTTCATCTTTGATTAAATTTTGAAAGAAAAGACACCACCACATTGGATGAGGGGAATAAAACTAAAAACATACAAATTCATACTAAATATCTTCTTGGTTTAGTGTGAAAGTAGGCATTCCTTTTTATTTATTAATTGTTAACGATATTCTCTTGAAGATTGCTGAATAAAAATTAGAATTTTACTGAAAAATGAGTACCAAATAAGTTTCAAGCTTTAGGTTCTCTTAGGCTTCTTTAATGTGAGAAAAACAAGTCTTAAGACATGAGAATGTTGCAGGAATTGAGACCTCTTCACACTATCTGACTTGCTCAACTATCCTCGGTCTCTAGTTCAATGCGCTTCCAGAAGCACGTATTTTTGGCTTCCTGCATGTTTCATCCTGGGCTAGGCGGTAGGGCAATAAAACGCATGCACAGACTGTGCTTTCCACGAGTTTACCCATCTTAATCATATTTTACCCTATACAATAATTATTTCTTTAAAAGATATCCTGGTAACACACTTAGGAACCCCGTGAGGGTTTCTGAAATGAGTCCAAAAACTTCTAGTGTTTTATTTTTATAACAAACTTTGATCACCCCAGTTTTATATAGGGCTCCTAAACCAGTCTAGATAAGCTAGAATAAAGTGAACTTTCAATGCATCATTAATTTTAAAGTATTTTAAATCAATTTTTACCCACATTTTCGAAATTTAAATTGCTTAAGTATCTTACTTAGAAGACAAAATCATACACAGCGTAGAAGAGTTTTCCCCCTTCTCTCAAGTGAGTAACCGGACTTTTTAAACATTGCTTTGAAGTCTAAGTCGTGATACTTCATTTGGATTTGGGGAGGAGGGTTAAAGAATAAAGCAAAGTTGTGCAGAAAGGGGAAAAAAGTGTAAAAGGGAGAAAAGAAAAACAAGTTTCTTATTACAGCTAAATCATTTCAGAAAAAAAGAGAGATGCATTTGGCAGTAACCGCTAAGATAAAGTATAATGCACTAGAAAGACAATATAAGACAAACACTTGTATTAAAGGTGGCAAACTTCAAAGCCAGAAGACAATTCATAACATTCTAAATCTCTCTTACCCCTCTTTTGGAGTAGTTTCCTTTATTTCAACACCATTCCATCTCGACATTCCATCACAGTCCGAGCATTCCACACAAGTAACAGTGTGTCCCTAAATTCAAAATAAGCATTGTATATTTACTAAGAAATCACAAACTCTATAAATCATATATAGTATTAAAATTTGGATTTTTAAATAAAATTTTGTTTGAGTTTCCCAATAGGAAAATAAAACAATTACATTTTAGGAACATAAATCAACTGTTCATAACCTTTAAATGTATTTGTTTCTCATCCTCACAGCTAGGCATACACATGTAGACTATCTTGAATATCTGGGAAGTGCTTAAATTGGGATGGTAAGCATAATAAAAAAATTTTCTTTTGACTGATGCACTGATGGCCACATAAGGATTTGCTTTTCTGGAGAGATGAGTAACTAGTTCAGGTATATTGCACGTGAGATAAAAATAAACAGTTTAGTGCCCATTTGAAAAAATAAGTAGCATATCAGTGTGCACAGACTATTATGGTTTGTCTTGATTGTGCTGTTCGTTTTAGCATAAATTCACGATGCCTGCTTTACATAACCTAGAATTCTAGAATGTTCACAGTTAATACTGAAGGTCCCGAGGTCTCCTGAGAACTTTATTCCTGGCAATGCTGAATTTCCTACGTCGGTTCACATACCTGAGAAAAATTCTCAGGACGTGAAAGTTTCTCTTCACACACTTTCCTGCCATAGATTGAAAGCTAGGCACTTTGGGTGTCAGCTCAAAACCACCATAATAATTCAGTAAAGAAATTATTTATTCTTTGGTATGTTGGCAAAAAAAAAAAAAGTTTTTTAAAATGAGCAGCTCAAAGGATATAAATAATTTTACTTAACTTGGTAATGTGATGATTTTTCTAAACAAATACTAGTCTCAAATAATAACTGGTTCCCTTTTAAATAGCAGTATTTAAAATTGATATTTTGAAAAAATACATTTACCATTTACAAAGAAAAACAATTTCATATAGCTTTTAATTCTGCAATATAAATGCTGGAAATAGGACTCATTGAAAGGCATAAAAATAAAACATTTCCAAGTAAATTTTAAAGCTTTTAAAAATAAACATGGCATTTATAAACAGTGTTTATAACAATATTCCAACAGCCTTGTTTGAACTACCTTCTTCATTAAATTGTACAAAATAAATCATGTTAAGAATATTTCTTTCTATATGTTTCTAGGTAAGAACCAGCTTCAAAAAGTAATAATACATCCCTTAATAACAGAGAAAGGTATTTGTCACTTTAGTACGAGTATTCTTCTATGTCACAAGAGAATGATTGGATTTTGTTCTGTACTGTTCTCTAACAATGGCAGAGGCTGTGTTAAAGGTATGTTAAAACCTGTGTATGTCTCTGCACTGGTGGCACAAGCAGTGAGAAACTGAGGCATCGGAGACTGAAATAAGCAATTATGATAGGTTTTCCTGCTGAATATTTGACATTTTTATTCTTATAAATATGCCTTATCCTTGTCTATTCAGTACAAGCAAAGGGAAGAGACACATTTTACATAAGAAAAAAATGGTGGCATTACTTGTCTTTTAATTGATGTATAAAACATCAGGTAAATTCTGATGTGTATTTTGAAGGAAGCAAAAAGAATAGATGATTATTTCAATTGATGTGAGAGATTTAGATTTAGGAAAGCTTTTATGGGAACAATTATTCCCAATTTAAAGATAAAATTCCATCATGTCAAAAATGATTACAATAAATATCTCTAAAGTTTAGTAATAAATCACTACTTTTTGACCCAGATGATAATGTCTTACTTTAAGAAATAAAAGAAATATTTGATAAACCAGGGATTTGTATAACGTCATCAGGATATAATTCTTTCCTAATAATATTACCTGTTTTCATTCCAATATATCCAATATTTTAATGAAAATACTTTCATGAGTATTTTGAATATTGAACTTTGGATCTTCCTTACGAAAATATCTACTATGCAGTTTATATAACTATTCAGTATCTGAGAAAATTTGTCCTTAATGAACACTAAAGACACATTGATGTCAACTAGCTCAACATTTGAACAAACATTAGCAACATAATTTTAGATTTAAAAAATGCCTAGGATGGAAAGGTCTGGATCATTTAAGTGCTTTGAAATTGCTGCGATTCTGTGTCTAAACTTGAAATGTCTAATTTGGGAAGCCTTTTCAGAAAATGAGTCAGTTGGAGAGAGATGATTGATGGATAAGACCAAGTCAGGATCAACAAGGAAAAGCCACAATATTCAACGCAACGAGCTTGGTTATAATACATCATGTCTTTTTTTTTTGTTCCTGTGTACAAGGATGTGGAAAGTGGTAACTACAACAAGCCCTGTAACACTATCTATCAACAGGAGGCGGAATCATCCCAACTGAAGCAGAATTAAAAGATGGCGATTGACAGATAGGAAGATGGATTAGATAGGTAGATAGGATATATGAGAAATAAAGGATAGGCAGATATGAATATATGTTTAAAGTTCTCTAATATTACAAGTTATTGTGGTTTTCTCTTTCCTTGCTTTTCTTTCTCTTCCCATAGATCCATGTCCACCTTCATTACGCCCTCTTTTCAAAAGTTTTGGTGAAAAGAGAAGAGAAGAAACTGGGCCAGGCAGAAATAGGTGTCCGAAATAATGGACTACCATCTAACACCAGGCAACAGAGGCAGAGAGATGTGTATTTTGTCAGAGGTCTCAAGGGGATGTAAGCCATGATTAAGGCTGCGTCTATCACAAAGAGCTGGCTCACTGAATTTTTATTTTGTAACTAATTATTACAGGATTTTCCCACCAAACTCATTTGCACCATTACCCATCTTAACTCTAAAGAGCAATATTACTGTAGTTTGGGTATAAATGTTTTATGAAAATGAATCTTTACAAAATATTCAGAAAATTACTTTAAAACCTTCAGAAATGACTCTTCCTTAAATCCCGAATCCCGTTTTATATGGAGAAAAACTTGCAGTATCTTATGATTAATACATTGATACTATACACTAAGTTTATCTACACTTTTTTTCATTGACTTTTTTCACAGACCTACTAAGGCCTTGAGGAAACAAATGCTGTCATCACAGAATGGCCTGTTGACCTGTAAAAATTCAGTTTAAAAAAGCATCAAGTTTTTTTTTTTTTATCAAAATCATCACCATGATTTGAAACTGAATATCGCCCTGGGGAAATATCTTCAGAGATATGCTTACAACAAATATTCCTGAATATTATGTTGTAATGTTTAAGAATGAGCAGTAATAGAGGCGGCAAAATACCAGCAAGTTATGACATTTTTGGTTTTTCATCTTTAAGTAAATGAACCAAGGAGGACTAAAAGTCGACAGGCAAATTAGGATGCCAAGAGACTCTCCTAAGAAGTTTATGAGACACAAAATCTCTCAGCTTTACTTTGTTAAATACACAAACACAGGATTACCGTGAAGGAAAAATGTGCTATGAGAAATTACGGTTAGCCATACAAAATGGCGAAATATTTACACAAATCGTATCCTCATCTTGTGTGTGTTTTTATTGTAAGATAATTCTTCTGCCAATATTTTTTCTAAACATTTAAGATTAAGAAACATTTGGATTAACTGATGAATAGTTTTCTAGAGACATGAAAAATGATTAGAATAGTAGAAAATTTATATCAGCAAACATATCCCCTATAGTATGAACTTAAATTACTTTTTCTTTAAGTACCAAAATGCAAGGTTATACACATGAACACATCACCAAATAACCATCAATTATGAAAGAGTAACTATATGATATCGTTTAGATATAAAACATTAATTAAAATGTATTCTGAAGTATATGTATATTTGTATGTACATGTTTAAATCATGGCACACTAAAATGAATAGCAGGCATTCTTATGACCAAAATCAACAAACATATTCAGAATATTTATATTATGTATGTTATCTCTCCCTCTCTCTACATGAGACGACATTAGATATGCATAGCTTGGGGGTATTTTGTAGGTGATGATCTCAATAGATTCTTTTCCTTTGCTTCTCTACCCTTCCAAGGAAACATCCAGAACTTAAAATGATATAGTTAGTGTTTCATAGTACAAGCTATACTTTATATTAGAAGTATGTTTTACGGATAAGTTTCTAAAAATAGATAATATATAGGATTAATAAAATGCTAAAGTAAAAAGCACATTTATCGCAGACACATACAATGAATTGTGGGGTCAAAATTTAGTGTGTTTAAATATCTTAACTCTTTCATTCGCCTAGCGTGATAGCACTACGTGTTTCATTGTTCCATCGATTTGGAGACACTACAGTGAATCAGGGAACTCCAGTCATTCCCCCTTACTCGTGGTTTCGCTTTCCTCAATTTCAGTTATCTGTGGTCAACCGTGCTCTGAAAATATAAAATGAAAAATTTCAGAAAAAATAATTAGTAAGTTTTAAATTGCATGCTGTTCTGAGCAGCATGATGGCATCTCGTGCCATGCACTCTGTCCCCACTCGAGATGTGAATACTCCTTTTCTCCAGCGTATCCACACTACGCACCTGTGAGTCACTTAGTAGCCACCTAGATTATCAAATCTACTGTTGCAGTATTTCAGTGCTTGTATCCAAGTAACTCTTGTTTTATTTAATAATGGCCTCAAAGCACAAGAGAACTGTGCCTAATTTATAAATGAAACTTTATCATAGGCACGCATGTATAGGAAAGAAACATAATATATGCAGAGTTCTGTACTATTTGTGGTATTACTGGGAGTCTTGGAACATATCCCTCAAGGCTAAGGGGAACTACTATATAGAGAGACCTTCCCATCCTTGGTCAGCCAAAAGCTTTTGTCATAATCACCAATATGCACATCCTAAATAGCACACGATTTCATAAAAAAAATTCGAAAGCAATGTTTCCTATATTTTAGTAACAGTTGTGCTTAATATCCATTTCAGAAATTTTTAAATTGACTGTCACATAGAGCATTTTTTGCCA
Organism: Indri indri; assembly: GCA_004363605.1. NCBI lineage: Eukaryota > Metazoa > Chordata > Mammalia > Primates > Indriidae > Indri > Indri indri. Next base: position 195,711 of record RJWJ010000081.1, read on the forward strand.
TAATAAAAGCATTTAATAAAATGTTCAAGCATTTATTATGTATGTGTAATTTATGCAATGTTTTCCTTCAGAACAGAGATTCATGCTTTTCTTTGGTGTTATTAAAATCATTACAATTTAATCTCATCTTCTGATTCTAACTGTAAGTTCCGGCAATGTTGAACTTGCACTCCTCGTGCTCAATGATAATAATCACCACTTACATGCCACTCTTCATCTTCAAAGCTCTTGATAAAAATTAATTACTGGCAGCCAATAGCATTTCTAGGAACGAAAATGATACACTCAAATGGTATCCACATGAAGCATAGCCAATATATTTACCTAACGAGTGCTATATATACCCTTTCACTCAAGCCCCAGGACCTTGGAAGTCATCACTCTTGATAGACTATAAAATAGAGTTATTTATCTATTATAGTGTAAAGAAACATAGAGATTATCTGTTTCAAACCTTCCTTATATTTTCCAGATGAAGAAACCACTGACCCAAGATAACACAGTGAATTAGTGACATGGCCAAATTGGTTTACTAATAATAAATTACCGCTAACATTTACTGAGCTCCAACAATGTGCTAGGTGCTGCATCAGCGGTGCCGCTTTGCCCTATGGTAACAGTAGAATCATCCCAATTATAATTCCCTTATATTTTAAATTGGTGAATTACTAAAGTGCGAGGATAAAACTAAAATATTAAAGAAGTTATTTTCTTCAACACAAACGATAATCTAATAGTAGGGATACATTTAGCCATTTTCATTTTTTATATATTGTATTATAGCTTTGCCTATGTTTCTATGTAACTAAAGAAAATCTAGAATATCCAATTTAGCAAATAACACTCAAGTAAAGGTATTTGTCATATATTTATAGCCATGAAAATGATTTTGCAAATCATAATTTTCTATCTTGTTGCAATGAAGAACGTTTCTTTAAACAACGATCATAAAATGTGTAGTATGGTCAAGTCTTTCTTACTCACTTTAACACTTAAAGAAATTGAGGAGGCAGTAATCCTCAAATTGCTTTAAACTTTTTCCAGAATGTCAAGCTTCAAGCCATGACTTTGCTTCCTGCCTATGACCATTTTGTTCTTGCTGGCAAAAAAAAAAAAAAAAAATTTTTGCCTTCATAATCATTTAATTTTTTTCAGTGAAAATAATGCTTTTGAATATCAATGTTCACTTTCTTCCTTTTATTCTGCACTGCAGATATTTCTTGGCATCAAAGTAATCTCCACCAAAGGAAAACAATGGAAGCTTCCATCTTTACTGGTGTTAAAACTTCCTAAAGCCAAAGGATACTCTTACAGACAGATTTGCTGAGTTTTTCTTGCTTTCGAGTGAGCATGTAACAGGATGCAACAGAACACAGTATGGAAAAGGTTGTGTTGGCAGAAAGCGACATACAAATATCTTTATCTCTAAAAGAATAGGCTATGCTACAAAAACCTGTCACTAAATCTTTCTAACCAAGAAAATATCTGCAGCCCATTTATATGGCAGTAATAACACTCACCAATGATTTCAGAAATAAAACTTCTCCCAAAATAAGACAAACGGTATATTAAAGTATAAAGAAGTAAATACCTACAGGCTGGTAAACTACTGCCTTGATAGTCCTCATATAGTCTCTCTAGTAAAATCAATCTATTCCAAATTATCAAACAAATATTTGAATTTATCTAACAAACCCGTATTATTTATAGTGAATCAATAATTTTGCTCATTTTCAAACAGTTCTATTTTTTCCATCAAACTCTTCCCTAAAAGTGGTGGAAAATATTTTTTTATACTAAGCATTATGCATAAATTTTAGGGCTAAAACCTTGTTTATACATTAACTTTGATGTGTGTGCATGTTTTTTCCCAAAATTACAAATCAGTATGAGGAAATTAACTATTGACTTTGAGAACCATGTGATGTTTATATTGATATGAACCACATTATTATGGAGTATGTAAAACAAAAACTAGAGTCCCCATATATGAAACCATTCTTTGAAGCCCCAGCAACAAAACCTAATTTAAAGCAACCATAGCAAAGAACATTTTTTAAACAAACCCTTTTATAGGACATGGAACTCATCCAGATAGTTATAGTTTTCTTGCTACTCAGTTTTATTCTTTATTTCATAATTTCATACCCATTACAGAAATACGAGTTACATGCTTAGAAATGATGTCTAACCAATCCTAAAGTTTTCTTTATTTGTTTATAAATAAATAAATATTTAAATAAACTGCATAATGCTACATCAGTAAAAGCAACTACAATCTGATAACACCTTGCCCCTGTCAGAATGGCCATTATTAAAAAATCAGAAAACAATATATGCTAGTATGGATGCAGAAAAAAAGTGATGTTTATACACTGCTGGTGGGACTGCAAATTAATACAGCCTCTGTGGAAGGCAGTACGGAGATTCCTCAAAGAACTAAAAGTAGATCTACCATTCCATCCAGCAATCCCACTGCTGGGAATCTACTTAATGGAAAAGAGGTCATTTTATCAAAAAGACACCTGCACTCAAATGTTTATCACAGCACAATTCACAATTGCAAAGATATGGAATCAATCTAAGTGCCCAGCAACTGAAGACTAGATAAAGCAAATGTAAATACATACCATGGAGTACTACTCAGCCATAAAAAGGAATGAAATAATGTCTTTTGCAGCAATTTGGATGGAACTGGACAAGATTACCCTAAGTGAAGTATCTCAGGAATGGAAAAACAAACACTACATGTTCTCACTAATAAATGGGTACGTGCAGACACAAAGAGATGAAAAGGACATCAGAAAACAAGAATGGGAGAGGGTGGGAGGGGGTGAGGGGTACAAACTTACCTACCAGGTACAATGAACACTATTCTGGTTATGGGCACACTAAAAGCCCTGACTGCAGCACTATACAGTATATCCACGTAACAAAAATATTTGTACTCCCTTAATATTTTGAAATAAATAATTTTTTTACCAAAACAAACAATTCATGGTTCCCAATCTCTGAGCAGATTGATTCTTCAGATTATGAACTCTCTTTCTCTCTCTCTGTCTCCGTCTCTCTCTCTCTCTCTCTCTCTCTCTCTCTCACACACACACACACACACACACACACACACACACACACACACAATGTATCTATAAGGTATGTAATAGAAAAGTTAACATCGTACTGAGATGAGAGTTGGATTCGTGGCAGCCCAAACCATGTGAAAAGCAAAGCTATGGGGAAGGCAGAGATAGTAGGGCCCTGCACAAGGTCTCGGTCTGCACACAGAGAGAGCATGAGGGAGACATTCAAACAGAATCCAAAACCAGAATCGATAAGTAACTTGCCCATCAGCCAGTGACGGGCCTGTGAAAAGAACTCAGTCTGGCACTGGAGTTTCTGCTCTTTTTGTTTTTCATTTCGAAATATTAAGGGGGTACAAGTGTTTCTGTTACATGGATACCTTGTATAATGCTTAAGTCAGGTCTCTTAGTGTACCCATCACCGGAATAGTGTTCATTGTACCCGACAGGTAAGTTTTTACCTCTCTTCCCCTCCCACCCTCTCCCCTTCTTGGTTCCCAATGCCCTTTACATTTCTTTTTGCTTGTGTGTGCCCATTGTTTAGCTCGCGGTTATTATAGAGTACACAATTAAATGAGTTAACATATCGAGCATCACCTGGTACCTAGCCATGATTACGTTTTAACTGCCGCTACTTCTGGAAAGTTTGCTTAAAATATCGAATATCATATCTTCTTACTATGGTATATATTTGCTTCCGGTTTTCTCACTACTTTTTATAATCAACTCATGTTTAAAAAATAATAATAATCCAAAACCAGAGATTACAACCAGAGACAGGAAGAGCGAGAACAAGAGAAAGAGATGGAGACCCCTCCAGCTGCCCATCCTGAATGGTGCTCCATGAGATCTCCCTGTCTCCCCACCAAAAACCCCACTTGCTCAAACCTAGATCGAGTCTATTTCTGTTCCTTGGAATCAAACAATTCTTAAGGGTACAAGCCAGACACAGACATCCACCAAAACATTTTATAGAAAAAAAATGTTGCCAAAAAAATATTTGCGATTGAAAAATGCTTATGATACAATCGAGAAAAATCAGAATATGATCTAAACTGTGTTTAAAATAACACACACACATACACACACACACACACACACGCTCAGAGACTTAGAACAGTTGCACAAATGGTGATTTCATAACCCACACAGGTTGGCGGGCATGTCTCCAGAGGTTCAAACCATTACAGGCAGATACGGCATCTATTTTGTTTCCATTTTTAACTTAATAAATTAAATAATCAGTTAAGTACTCTATGCCTTCACAGTGAAGAGTACCATGAGACTGTGTGTATGCAGACACAGGAGACCAGATGAGTATATTCACGATTTGGTTACTCCGTTTACCACTCAGCTACACAACCGCCAGCCACTGTGCTGGTTTCGAACATTCTGCAGTTTTAAATTATTCTTATTCTTCGTTGTCTGTATTTTAATGCATATCCCCAGTGGACCGTTAGTTAAGCACAGGCAACATAAGAAACAAAATGTTAAAATGCAAGTTAACGAGAAACAAACAGACCAAAGAAAAGAGAAAGATAATATTTCAAATTTGCATCCAGATGATTTCCACCAAATCCATATGTTAAACACATCTGATCAAGATGTCTCTGTTGTTTCCAAAACAGAGAAAATATTGTAACCATTATGTCAGGTTGACTTTCATTTATTGGAAATTAAGACTCCACATTTTTTTCTTGAGTAGGGCTTGGGAATATCCTAAATTTTTTTCCTTTATTTCATCATTTGGATCTAAGCATAAATTTTTTTTTAAGTGGATTTGTTGTTTAAAGTGCAAAGGGCAAGACTGGGAAATATTAGGTAATAAAACATGTTCTCTTTCTTTGATACCATAAACAGAGATTTGATACTTTTTTTGATACCATAAACACAGATTTCAGTCTATATTTTAATATATATTTAGTCTCAAAACTATTATGTTATTTAAATGTTTATTTGTCAACAAAACTTATCTGTTCTTACACAGTGGAAGTAAGTTAAAGAACATTCTTTACTTGGCCAATTGCTTAAGCCGAGTTCCACGTTCTTTATCAACATAAAGAAGGAATTAGATAAGATGACTTTTTAAGGTGCTTCTTGCCCTAAAATTCCAGGATTAGTAGGAAAGAGGAATAGGTCCAGTGAATTCACATTTGTTCGAATCCCAAATATAATTATATTTATGTATATAACTTCCCAAATGCTTTCTCTATGGTTGTGTCTCCAAAGACTGACAAAGATAATTTGTAAATATCAGTGAAGGTCAAGGGAGCATGGAAAATTAAACGCAAAATATTTGCTATTACAATTTCAATCTGATTTAAATAATTTTTTTATTTTAAACCAAGTTTTATAAACGCATAGCTTAAAATGTCAAATAGTGCTAAAACAAACAAACACACCCCCAATAGCCTCTTGTGCTCCTTCCCCAATTTCTGCATCCCAGAGGGAGTCCTCTCAACTCTTCCTGCTGATTCTTTTAACAAATACTTTCCTGTTCATAAATAATATGCTCATCTTTGGATTTTCAGCTAAGGTATTACATATGATTTCCCACTTGGGAGCTTATGATTTAACTTTTTTGCTAGCGATATCTTCTTCTCCCTTTAACATGCCACAGATGCATACTAACTGTGCCCCCTCACCGCATTATTTTAAACCATAAATGTGGTTGGAAAAATAGGCTGGGTTCACATTGTGACTCTGTGAAACTATACCCACAGCGGAAGCATGGAGTGCACTACGGTCTCTTTCAATTTTCTGCACAATATTCTGTCGGTGACCTGTCGTCAAACTGGAATCAAGGCTTTACGGTTCTTGAGACCTAGCCCAGTGCACCTATTATCATCATTATTGTATTATGTTTATTACTTATGCATCTATTTGTGAGCATGTTTTTTTTTTGTTTTTTCTTTTTCCTTTATTCTCTCATTCTGCCCATTTACATCTCCTCGAACATACCCACAATTTTAACAGTCTATCCTTCCATGAATTTCTTGGTGCTGACATCAATACTGACTGCCACATGTACCCACCCACACACACAAACGCATCTACACATATGCGGCAGGATTTGACACAGTTAGATTTACAAAATGAGATCGCATTATAAAGGTTTCCATGAACTTTGCTTTCACAGTTAATATACTGTGGAGATTCCTCCAAACTAACTCATTTTTGATGGCTGCATAATATTTCATGGCATCAATATGCCACTGTTTTCTTCAACCATTCCCCCATTTATTGGCATTTTCTTAATTTTCAGTTATCACCTCGAACTCCACAATGCCACCATGGCACCGTTTATGGGCTAATTCCTTAGTATTTTAAAGACGATATTGGTTCAAAATCCAAATTATTCTTGATAAATTATAATATTTTCAATAAAGTTGTAGAGGACCTGAAGAGTCATTACTATTTGCAAATATAGTATTTACTATTTTATTATGCTTTTAAAATTTTTAAACTTTAAAACTATGGAAATTAATCATTTAGAATGAAATACGTAAATAGATTTTCCCTAATGCTGAACTACTTGCCATGTGGGTTCCATTTCTGTGCTGCCGCATACCAACTTAGTGACCTGAAGCCAATTTCTTAACCCTCCTGTGCCTCACAATGGAGATGAGAATATTATTTTCCTCAAGGGTCCGTGGAAAGAAAGAAATAACTTTAATACACCTAAAGCAGATAGAACAGTGACCAGCACATAATAAGCACTCAATAAGTGAGTGATATTGCTAAGTGTTACTGATGTCATTATTATTAAATTGTAAATAGCTCAGTTTTGTGGGGTTTTTAGCTCAATAAAATTCCAGTAGATTTACTTACTGTTGTGTAGACTGACTAGGGATATTTTTCAGTCTCCTCTAATTGTGTGTGCTAGAAAAGAACTTTCAACATTCAAAACAGCTTATAATTGAAAGTATATATAATGGCTCTCCTTACAGCTTCATGAAGAAAAGTGAAATTCCCAAAGAGGTTGTAAGTTTTCAGCACTCCCACCAGAAAGTGAGAAATAGTTGTAAGTACTTCCTTGACAGGTTAACTGTGGCTGCCAACAGCCAAGGAGGGGACATTTTGTTTATATCAGTTGCCATTCAGCAAGTGAAAATTCAGCTGTCCTCAAATTTCACATTTAATAGTTGCTCTGAATGTATGAAGCCACCAATAGAACATGTGGCTCTTCAATAAAATAGTTCAAATATTTGCGTAAGTGTAGCAAGAGAAATTTCAGTAAAAAAGAAAAAAAATATTTTTTGAGGTCAACTGTCTGAAATTTGCCAACTTTTAAAAAGGTGTGATGAACAACAGATGTATCAAATTCTATACCACTAACGAAAAGAAACTCACGATTCGATCACTGAATTATATAAAATATTTCCTCCTTATATAAAACACTGGTGCAGTCCAAGACACAGCTGTTAATTCCCACACCAAGAACACACACAAAAATTTGGACAGCTATGTGGTCCTTTTCGCTGTCTGTGCTGGAATGTCTTTTCTGTGTGTTCAAAGAGTGTTACTAGGACTTGAGAATGTATTTCTTGATTGGAAACTTTTTAGTTACAGAGAAGCTCAGGCACTGATCACCCATCAAGACGCTCAGGTTCAAGCTCACGGTCTCCCACTTAGCACTCGGGCTGCCAACCGCAACATAATTTGTTTGAGCCACTAAGGCTCACAGTTATTTGTTCTTTATCCTTGATTTTTCAGGGAGGCCCCACCACCACCGGTGACCCTTACTAAAAGCAGGTAGCACTAGAGAAGGACAAAATTCTGATGCCATGCTTACTTTGAGCAACTGCAGCAAAGCTTCTCCAGTGCTGGCCCTTGATCCGGCAGCTCATGTTGGCTCAGCGCTGGGCAGTGCAAGGCGGCTTTAATCTAATTCTCACTTCATTTTTCCCTGTGCTTTCTTCTTTCTCCTTAGGACAAGTCTCAGGTAACAAAAAAGAAAGAAAGAAAGAAAGAAAAGGAAAGGAAGGAAGTCACGGGCCTGGCATGTCATAGTATAAAAACGCACTGCTAATTACCAAGGCTGTAATTCTTGACCCAGCCAAAATGCAGGTCCACAGTTTCTGCAGTTGAGGGCAGTTTGCTTAACCTCCGCCTCGTCTCTCCACCTCTTCAGCACGTCCCCTCTGCTTCAGTGGCAGCTCTCTCGCTGGTCATCACCGACTGGCTGCCCAAGACACAGAGTCCCCTGGGAGCACCCAGGTGAGGAGCGACAAAGCCAATACCCCAGATGGGTTTGGGAGGGATCGTGACTTCCCAGGAACAGGAAAGAGAAACCCACTGCACTTCATTCTGGCTTTGTAAAAGACTTCGTGATGTCTAGGATCACAACAGTGGGCGCAGGATGGTGGCAATCTGGCAACTTTCCACTCGAATAATTAGCTATTCTAAAACCCGCAAGAGCTTTAGGTCTTCTTTATGATGCAGCTAATTTTTTTTTAATGGACACGTAACATTTGGTTCATGAGAGCTTTATATTGCACTTGGGAGAGTTATGCACTGTGTTCTCAACCCATTTACATATTCTATGCAAACTTACCACCCATCAGAAAGAAATACGCTACCAACCACAACCAAGCATAAAGTCAGCAATTTTGCCGAATAAAGAACACCTACTAAGTGTACTTTCTACTGTAATTTCACAGAAAAGTGTTTCCAGGTGTGTTTTTATATTTAAATTGGTTATGCCTGCTCGATCCAATTTATCCAGAGCTTTTTTTATTAAAAAAAAAATCTTCTCTTTCAATTAAAAATTACCTGAATTGTTATATATATAAGGGGAGGGGAGAGAGAGAAATGCTTCAGAATGGATCCACAAATAAACCCATTCTCACCAATTCCACTGCTCTGACCTTGGCCCCAGGCACCACCTTGGGCCTTTCAATACAGCAGCCTCCATCCTGGCCTCTCTGTCTGGTTTTGACACCAGGCAAGCTACTGCATTTGTAGGATTCGGGCAGAATGACAATACAGAGCTCCTTGTTCAAAGAACAGGAAAAAAAGTGCCAACAAAGATAAAAAATATAAAGTGTTTCCCTTTTTTCCACAATCTCGTCTCTTCTATCTGTCATAGTGTTTTTATTTTCTAATTAATGTCATGCTTCCAAGGGCACAGGGACACTTGCTGGGTGTGGGCAGCCCTCTCAAGGGATGACTCCCGCACAGAAGGTCTTCCTGGGGGTGTCCTGGCATTCTAATTTCTGGATTGAGGTTTTGCTTGTACTTAAAGTGACCATTGCACTTTCTTTTACTTAAGAGTGACAAGAAGAGTCAGAGAATCTGCCAGAGGTCACATCCAGGAACCAGGAAAGTAAGAGAAGTAAAAAATAATGTTTCAGTTACATCTTGTAAGTCATGCTTATTTTTGGCTTATTACATGTGAATACTTCATGCTCAGAAAGGGATACGCCGTAGTGTGTAAACAAGTATTTCCAAATCCAATAGGCTAGTGTCCAAATCCTCGTGCTACTATTATTCGTTATACGGTGTTTGACAAACTATTTACAGCTTTCACTTTTCCATAAAACATTGAATCTTAAAATCAGAAATTATAACTCAGGCTTAGTTATTCCTTTAGTAGTCAGCATAATGTCTGACATAAAATAGAGGCTCCCTAGATATTTTTAAGTAAATAAGTGAAAGAATGAACCTGGCTTCCCGATCTATTAAAATCAGTGATTTCCATCATTAAACTTGGTCTTATATAAATGGGTAAATGGATGGATGAATGGATGCAGAAAGACTTCAGAAAGAGCTAAAAACCACAATGAATTTTAGCCAAGTACAAAACTGCCAAAACTCCTTATATAGAACACTACTCATAGACGTGTTAGAACCATTGTCTGCTAAGAAGTCCCTAACATGTGCTTTTCTCTCCATCTTTTTCTTAACGTAAACAGAAATGCTCATATTCATGTGGTCGAAAACTATTACAGGTTTGGCTTTCTGTAAATGTTGAAGGTAGTCTGAAAAACAATGAAAATGATTAAAATCTTAAAAGGTAATTATTCAGGAAAAAGAACCTTATGTGCCTAGAAAAGAAATGGCTATGTGGTCTCACGATGTCTTCATGAAGTGAAGGTTTATAACACAGCAGGTAATGACTTTTGTTATAGAACTTTTCTGCCAGAATAACTGCGGGAAATCCAATTCACTTCGATTCAACAAAAATATATTATTGGACTTTACCTGAAAACATTTTAAAGCATCGTTTGCATGTTCAAATGCCCATGGTGACTGGGAAGGTACACCGGATAGGTGCAATGCCAGGCTATAAGCACTAAGGAAACGTAAGTAAGGATTGTTGCAAACCAGAAAATGCATCTTCTGTCTACAAGGTCAGTTGTTATAGGAACTTGGATCCATATTTGCTAGAATTCCCAATTTTTAAGGGAATCCTGAAATTAAAATTTTTTTCTGAAATTTTCCAACTTATACATGTTGGCAATTTTTAAAAATTCCTCATGTGGACTGAACAAAACAAGCTTTGGCCTGTGTATGAACAAAGCTCTTAAAGTTTGTTTGTTGCTGTTGTTTTCCAGTTACATGTTAATGATGTTCAAAGGGATTCAGAGATTAGAATAATCGTTCACAAGTTTTTGGCTTGTTACCAACCGTCCTATTAGATTTTCAAAGATATTTGTGGAGGTAACACCACAAATAAATGGACAATTTTTTTTCTTTCTTTTCCTTCCTTCCTTCCTTCCTTCTCTTTTTTTTTTTTTTTTTAACTTGATGGGTTTTGCGCCAACTTCCTGTTAATCTCAATACTGGTGAACTTGGTTCTGTCAAAAGTGTGCTCAGAGAATCATTAATTCTTTTAGCTCGAGGCTTCCATAGTCCACCCCTATGCTTCCCTCTAGGAGCATACCCCTGATCTCTACCCTGTAGAGAAATGAATAGGAAATAAGCAAGGAAGAAAAACTCAACAAAATCAGGAGAATGCTCTGGCTAAATTTCCTCACTTCATGTTTTTCCTTATTTGAGCTCCACCTAATCATGAGTGTGTACACATCTGTGTGTGTGTGTGCGCGCGCGCACGCGTATGCACGTGTGCGTGTTGGAGAGGGGAGTGATGGGGAAACGTGGGTGGAAGAGAAACAGGTCTAGGGCCCTTTCAACACTCCAGCCCTGTGTAAAGGAGAAGTTAAATCCCAAACATTGGCCATCAGAGAAAAAGAGCAAAAAGAGAAGGCAAGACTTTGTTCCAATTTAACCAATTCTGTTTAAATCTTTTTTATTTTTCCTAGAGAAATTCTCTATCATTAAGGTCACCCTTGAGCCTTTGATTTATATTCCTCTTCCTTGAGGGATTTTTTTTTTGGGAGAAGAAGAGGGGAAAAGAAAGAAAGGCCTCTGAACACCCCCTAATGGTATGGGCAACATAGCGACATTCCCTGTGCAAGTCCCCGGAATGTTAGAGGAACTGACCAGACACGTCACCACAAACAACAAAACCTCACCATCAGCCACCCAGATATCGTAGGAAATCTATTTTCTGTTTAAATGTGTCCCTTTCTGGGCTGTGCGACGTACCAGGCATTCTCCTGAGAAAACTTCAGGCCTGATTAATTGCATTTCCATCCAATCAGTGGTCCCCACGTGTAACACTTGCCCATTTATAATGTTGGCTTTTCTTAGTCCTTTGAAAAAAATTATGTAGGGAAAGCATTGCATGTTTGCAATTAAATTGGGTTTGGAAAAGATTGAGGCAGAGGAAAATGATGTTCATGCAGTATCATTGTATATCTACTCATAACAACTTCTATGCACATCCCTTAAAAAAAGAAAAAGAAAAATACTTTCCAGGAATGAAAACCAAGATTCTTCATTCATGCAGTATTGTAGCCGATGTAGCCTTAACTTTTGGACAAAAGGGTAAAGCATGAGAAAATAAAACAAAGGGGATGTCACCTGATTCTCAACTTAAATTGAAATTTCTTTGCTCTGTACTTTGCACAAAGAGATTTCAGATTAAAGAAAAAATCAGGTAGTATGTTATTTGCTTTTTTTCTTATTAGTATATAGTTAATAAGTGTTTGCTGGTTGATTTCTGGAAGCTAGCATTACATTGGATAACCCACAACATACACAGAGAGCCGCTAAGATAGATTCTTTCCCACAAAGAACTTCTGATCCAGTTAGGGCAATAAGAACAAGAAGTGAATCATAAACTTTTTAGAGCAAATAAAAGCTCGGTTCCCTTCATTTACAGTGGAAGAAATTGTATCCCAGAGAGGCTGTGTCCTAGAGTCACAGAGCTAAGCAGAGAACAGAGCTAGAACCCAGCCTCTTAAATCCCAAGGCCCTCTTCGTTAAGTGTCATATGAAACAGTCCAGACCATGCATTGCAGTAGTTTAGTTTCATGGAAAAATCGGGCTTTTGTTGAGTCTTGAAGGATTTATCTGAGGCTCTTATCCTGGGGGGGATGGGAGGTGGTAGAGAGAAGGACTGAAAATGACTTCGGCAGATCTTTGAATGCCTTATAATTGCATGCAAAACTTTAAATATAATTGTGTTTTCTGGTAAATTATTGTTGTTTTTATCAGAATCCCAGAATGACTCATGAAGCAAAAAAGAAAAAAATTAAGAACTATAGGGCAGAAAACCGTAGACAGGCAAACATGAGAGGGGAAGACCAAAAACTTGAATTGACGACATCAAGGAAAACAAAAGCACCAGGAAGAGCAGAGCACGCTATGTGCGAGGGGAAGAAAAAGTCAGGTTCATGGAGGGAGCCAGGTTACACAGGGTCTTCAGAGCCCACCGGGAGAGGTTAGCATTAGTGAAGTAGGAAAGTCCTTATACTAGTTTATACTGCCAGTATAATTCAGTACGTATCTGGGAACCTTGGGAACTAAATGGAGGTATTTTGAATGCATCCGATGCAAAAGGAACTCAGGTCCACAGTTTTCACCCCACGGAAACATCATCACCTACAGGTTTAAGATAGTCATGCCATATTTTAATAGTTTGAATTTCTACATTGCCCTTAGATTACATCCGAAGCTGAAACCAGCCTGGTCCTATAAACCAAATTAATGCAATGACAAAGGAATTAGGAAGAATTGCTTTCTGACACGTGGGCCCGTCTAGGTGCACGGATGTGAACCGTTCCTGCTTAGCGGCACGGAGATGGGCGACGGGCTGACACCAGCCCTGGGACTCGTGTTCTGGAACAGCGAGCATTTCAGTACCACTTGCTAGCCCTTTATCTAAATACTTAGAAAATGAATTATTTTCCCCCCACTGACAGCCGATTATTCACTTAGACACGAGCTTTTTTATTTTACTGGGAGGGTTTCCCCACCACGAACACCCAGCCTGCTTTTGGCCAAGTTCTGGTTAACACAGGGCTATTCCACATCCCTTGGAGAGTGACATGCCCTGACTGCCATGTTTGCTGACAAATGTCAATCACAGCGTCTCAGAGCTACCCCAGCGTGCCAGCTATCATCGGAACCACACTTTCCCAGGACCGCCTTCGCATGCCATCTTTGTTCTGTTTTCAGATAAACAGATCCAATTCCTCAACAAACAGACTGCTACAGTCCTTTTGATAACAGTGTAATAATTCAAAACAAATGATTCTGGGCTTTGATGATAGCACTTTTATGGGTCATGAAGAAACCCTCCCACCAACATCTGTTTGATTTTATCTACTTGAACTTTATCCTCCAGTTGAAGATTTATAAGCTGAAATCATCCCAGCCTATTAAAGTCAAACTAATGTTCAAGCACTAAGCGGAGAATGGAAGTGCATTTCCTAGTCATCTACCTTTTGAAAAGCTGTTGTGAGCAAAAGAATATCGAAAATTTGGAGGATTTTATATTCGGCTGAGCCGGAGCCAAGGCTCCCACGACAGGGATCTTAGGAATACATTTTGAGCATTTTAGGAAAAGTAAGTTATTTACAGAATTGTTATTTTAAAAAGACAACATAAAAAAATATAGAGGTTGTTTACATTAAAGGTCATTTTCTTAGTAAAAATCTATTATGGGTCAGGCAAATGCAATCCAGATTTTTTTTCTTCTCTCTCAGTTTCCTTATAGACTACAAATTTTTCAATGCCAGCTCAATAAATACTTAAATTTAACTTATTACCCACAAATGCAGAGGATGTGCAGAGATTTTAATTTGATGAAAGGAATAGCAACAGCACAAAAAACTGGGAGTCGGGAATCCTGAGTTGGATCACAAACCTTCCATTAGCTCACCAATTCCATCAGGCAGATAGCTAGGTGGACACTCATTAGGGGTGTGTGTGTGTGTGTGTGTGAGAGAGAGAGAGAGAGACAGACAGACAGACACACAGACAGACAGACAGACAGAGATGTTGGGAGGGGCATACAAGCCCTTTGCTATATGGAGAGTAAAATTTTCTTTCTCTGCCATTTACTCCTTACCAGGTGAAGCAAAAAAAAAAGAATCACACTTTTTCCCTGGTTTTACTACCTTTAACTTTACCCACCTCTCCTATCTTTGCTTTCCTTCCAGATTTTTGCATTTATTTATCTTCTCTCTCCTGTCTTTCTCTTTTCTTTGTACAACTCCTGTATCACCTCCCCATTCAGTAGTCATAGACAGGTGTAGTGAGTCAGCACTGAACAGGTATGCCAAACTAATCCATATGCTTAATTTTAAACTAGACATATTTTGGGTGGTATGGGGTAAAAAAAAAAAAAAAAAACTGGAAAGGACCTTTAAAAATATTAAATCTTCTTCTGTTTTATAGATGAGGGTACTATGGTATAAGTGCTTGGTTACTTATGCAGAGATACAGGTAGATCATGTATTCATTGATTCGTACTTTCAGTAAGTATTTATCAAGCAACTATTAGTCACCCAGCCTTGTACTCAGTGCTAGAAACATATGATAAAGAAACACAGATCCTATTTCTGATCTTACAAAATATATGGTCTATAGTGGGAGGAGGAAGCTGGGAAGTGACTGGTATTACTACAGTAACTAACCACACCAACATACACGTAAGAACGCTACCAAGCCAAGTGCAAAGATGGTCATGCAAGCCTCTAAGTGTGAAATTTGACTTAGTGATATCAGGGATGATTTCCCTGAAGAAATGTAAGCTGAGACCTCAAAAGATGAGTGGAGTTAACCAGGCAAAGAAGAAAGAGCAGAGTGTTCCAAGTAGGGGGAAAGCCTATGCAAAGGCCCTGTGGCCTGGAATTGAGTGACCGAAAGAGAGGTGATCTCCTTTGGCTATAACAGAAGGAAGAGAATGGGGAATGTGAGCCCAGAGGGGTGAGTAGCAGACAGACCATGTGGTCCTTGCAGTTTTATTAAGGTTTCTCCCCACACCCCATTTATCTGAAGATAAGCAAAGAGTTTTATGCAGGGCGGTGGTCCAGTTAAACTTGCATTTTGACTAGGCTGCTCTGCTGTGGTGTCCACACTGGCAGAGGCTGGAGTGATTGCTCACAAACCGATTAGAAGACATGGGTCCAGGCAAGAGACGATGAGTCCTAGACTGGGTGGACACAGCAGAGATAGAAGGAAACTGGCAGATTTGAGATGTCGCAGGATTAAATGTACAGGACTGTGTGATGGACTGATTAGGAAGGTTAGGAAAATGGAGGTATAAAGGGTGACTTTCGGGTTTCTGAGCTGCAGACTGGGTGGACGCTCGTGCCACCGACCCAGATGGGAAACACTGAAAGATGAGCGGGTCTGCGAGATCACGAGCTCAGGCTCACACATGCTGATTTTGAGGTGTCTTTGAAACTTCCAAGAGAGGATGTCAAGTGAGTACAAGAACCAGAGCTGGACTCTAAGACTTCCAGTTCTTTCCAGTAACCTCCTACAGCTATTACACTTACAGAATAAACGTACTTCTTGCTTTTTTTTTTTTTTTGGTCTGTTTGTTGACTAGGACACTCAGGATAAATGATAAAATAGATCAATTGATAATTAACTTTGGAATCTAAATGAAGTAGTTTTTGCTTATACCAATAATTTCTGGAAAATATTAATAAGAAATGTAACACTTAAACAAGATTTAGCATTAGAGATGATTTAGAAAATTTCCCATGGAATTTGGAGTTAGCCACTGGTAAATGCCGAAAGATTTAAGTATCTGATTTCTGTGTTTCAGTGATTAATTTATTTATTCAGTTACTCTTGGAAATAGGGCCTTTAACAAATAATCACACAGGCAGGCATCTATATTTTCTATATGCCTAGCTTATCTGTCCAAATAACCAGCATTTAAATATTAAAATGACATTTATGGATTTAAGGAACTAATAATTGTTACATTTAGTGGAAGAACCCACATCTGAATCTAAACTACCACATACTTTTAGAAGTCATTTAACCGCTTCTGACCCTAATTTTGTTATATATCAAAATAAAAATTTGTTTTTTAACCTACATGGTGTAAACGTAACTATTAAAGACATAGAGATAAGTAAAGCTGTGTTCTCCTGCGATGCACTCAGCACTTAATATCAGCATCTGGGGCTAATCACAGATGCATCTCTTATCACCTCTGCTGACCTCTCCCGTCCCCAAGTGCAGCTAACTAGTATTTATTTGCAAAATATGAACATGTGTCATGCTTGAAATTTAAATTCTCCTCACTTTGCTGAAGAGACACCGATATATTTTGCCATAGATGCAATTTCCAGGAGGCTGAGATAGAATATGTAGAATTCTATATATGACTGATTCCATTTTGCTCTAAACAGCAACCAAGACTCCTCACACATGTGAAAAGTATTTTGCCACCGGGAGGAGGAGATGACCCCGGAGATTAGCATATGCTCTCATCACTGCCAGTGTACCTTGCCCCATTTTCAGGAAAACTCTTGGAAAGCAGCTCTGTCTTTCTCGATGACAAACATGCTCATATACATTTTTCGTTTACAATAAATAAAAATTCCAGGGTCAACCATCATCAAATAAATCTATGATGACGGAAAAAATATAAAAGCTTGAATAATCCTACAGGAAGGAATAAATTACATACGAAGAGTGTAGATCAGTGCCCCAAGCATATGATTAAAGTCAAAAATCTTTAGAGTTCTCATGCTGATTTACTGTGTCTTTCTTCATTGCTACCTGAGAGAAATTTATTTAACCTCAGTTCTAAAATGTAAGTAATGTTGTGGTCACCAGCCCAACCAACAATAATATTACATTTATTTTCAACTTCCCTTGTCCATGAAGTTTTATGCAAAGGCAACAAGCTTTCCCATAGATTGGCAGTCAACAAGAATGAAAGGTCCCCTTCCTAGTGAGATGCCTTTGTGAGTTTAATGTCCTTGGGATGGTTGAGAGGAAGGCTTCCGGCCTTCAGAATTTTTATTGCTGTTAAAATAAACTTTAGCCCCATTTTTGAAATTTTAATTAGTTCAGCACTCTGACCCACTGGATTGGGCTCACACCGGCGGAGTGTGGGCTCTTCTCAATCAGCGTTGCTGTCTACGCCGCAAACGCTTGGCCTCAACAATGAATTAACCAAGGCTACTCGACGCTTTGGGGACCAAGGACAACCTCAAACATTGAACTTGATGCTCAATCTCGATTTGATATTAAAGACCTAATATCAGCCTGAAATTAATTTGAAAAGATGAAATTTATCTGATGAACATTCAAAGGAGCAAAAATTGCCACTGAAAAAGCTTGCCTGTCCAAAAATTTCTACCTTGCATTAAACGAAGAAAGAGGACTTTTTATGGAAAATGAATCCAGTAATACGTGTGGTTCTACAAAAACACAGGCATGGAATCATTTTATGCTCTTATAAAGGTTTAACACATTTTTTTTTTCTCAATCTGTTTATGTGACATACATGAAGGGAATATGGTTAAAGAACATACTAATTTAGTGTATCTAATCTTAACTGCTTTGAGGAAACTTTAAAAACAGCTAAATTCAGAAGGCAAGATAATTTTTATTTGCATTTATTTATTTGCATGTGGTTTGGCTCACAAGTTCACTACTATTTAGTATTTGCATCCCTGACCTCCTAAGCAACTGACTAAGCTACTTCTCACCCATTTCATTAGTAGCTAAAGGAAGCTTTTTGCTGGTTTTAAAACTTCAAGTTTATATGAATTCTTACAAAGGCTTCTAGTTATATGCTGAGCACTAAATGTAATTTTCTCTAGAAGGTACAGGAGGTAAAATGAGAAATGTAAGGAAGAAAAGAGTTTTTAGAACAAAAACAGATGATAGTATTAAAGGTTTTGTTTTTTTAAGGCTCCCTGCAGCCTTTTTTATTGTAGATGCTCCAATTTGAAGACTTTCCTCTCAGAATAAATTCCCCAAACCAACACCTTAGTGACTACGTACAAAAATAGACATTTTTGAGCTTCTCTTCAATCTTACTTCAGCAAAGTGAGCAATGAAAATTATCTGGAATGCAAAGTCTCTCTGCATGCAATGGGAATGCTGGTGACTCACCAATTCTAAGATTTTTGCCAAGTGGTCAGTCCATTCTAGTGATAGGTTTGCAAAACACTAGCAGCTCACTCAGCATGAAATAATGCAAATGTTGGGTGATGGCCTGGGATTAAGGTGGCAATACATGGCTTTGGAACAAGTCGCTTTCCATGAATTTTGCAAAACTCTCTTACACACCTGGAATTTGAACTCATGGCCTTGACCTCAAGAACCATATTTTCTAACCTAGTGAGAAGCTCATATCAAACAAATTATTCACCTAGTGTCAAGCAAGTGTGCGTGTGTGTATGTGTGCGTGTGTGTGTAAATATACAAGTGTTTCAAATTCTTACATTGAAAAGGATTGTTTGGCTGCATTCTTTAATTTTGGAGATTTTTGATGCAGAAACTATTATAACAACAACAATGACAAAAGAGAGGAGCAGAATTGCTGTTCTGATATAATTACTGTTTCATTCATGCTCCCTCATGCCCTGTGGATTTGCTTTAAATCTGCCAGACTTGTGAGGCCGAATGTCTAAATGAGATACATGGAAAAACAAAGACACGTAGTCACATATTACGTAGTCCGTCGCTGTCTTCAAACCTTCGTAACAGGATAGAAAAGGTGTTTTTCCCTTTCTTCTTCTTAAAGGTATAATTCATTTGAAAACCAAAGACTAAGAGAGAGGTATCTATCCTTTAGTATATAACATTACGAATATATGTGCAGTTAAGAAAATATAAAAGAGTATCAATTGCAACTTCAATAAGCATAGAAATTGCAAGACATGGTCTGAAACAGGATAAGGCTCAATATATAATAAAAATGTCATTAAGATGCGTTAGACCAAAATCTGAAATAGTATCTTTTGTCATCTCAACTACCAATATGGTTTCTGAAGGGTTGCCATGAATGAAAAAAAAATGCATAATGACAGCAATAAATAACGCAAATGTCTGTGGCTAATATCCTATATGGAACGGCATGAAATGCTGACATCATTTAGAGGTTTACCAACCTTATTAAATACTCTGCTCTACCATGCTTTATGTTGTCAACTAAGAGTAACTAAATTCCTACATATTTTTCTTATACACATACCTATCCCTAAGTATTGTATTAATATTTATAGTATATATGTACCATATATTACATATATTAATAATTAGATGTGTTGTTATCATTTTGTTTAAACATTCCACTCGTGAAAAAAAGCCACTTTATTCATTATAGGAATTATTTTAAATTTTCGCTACCATTTTCCAGAATAATTTCTGAATTCCACAGGAAATTAGATTTGAATCACAGAGTAATAGATTTTCGCATATGTCCAGGATATGATTTTACCTAGAAAATACAGCAGAAAGGCAACTGAGATTCAAATCAAGAGACCTGAGCCCTAGGAACTGCTTGGTTATTTGCTACTTATAAAATCACTGAGTTCATTGAAAGCCCAATAAATGATGTTCCTATACTCTGCATGAGTTCTGAACCGATTTTTAAAAAGCTATAGACTCCAGTCAGGAGGACAAGACATCACTTTTATTGCTTCTAAGGTTGACATTAAACAATGGGATGTATACCTGCAGACAAACAGGCTTTATAAGCCTAATCTATCCACCCACAGTCTAGCCACCCACCGACAGTGCTGGACAGCTACAAGCCTCTCCAAGCAAAGAGTACTGCCGTAAAACCGATGGCTCTGAGAAGAACAGCGACATGAGCGCTTTGTGCAGGTAGCTTCCAAAAGGAGAGAAGGGAAGAGCCTTCCCAGGTCTCCACTCACTGAATCTATGCTAACCTCGTGACTGGCTTTGGCCAACAGAATGCCTGAGAAGTGATATGCAAGTTTTGAACCTATACCTCAATTTGTATTGAATTTCCACGCTCATCTTTTTGAATATCGCCACCATGTCAAGAAGCCTAGACTAGCCTCTTTGAGGATGAGAGGACACATGGAGACAGGGAAGGCTGCCAGGCACCAGGGGTGTGAGTGAGAACATTTCGGATCATTCATTCCCAGCCCATCCACCATCCAACCGTAGCAACATGACAGACTCCAGCAAGACCAACAGAAGAACTGCCCAGCTGAACCCAGGACAATTTGTTGGCCTTACAATATTAAGCAAATAAAATGATTATTGTCCTAAGTCATCAAATTTTGGAATGATTTACCCAGTAAAATAACTGATACAGAAATTTGCAGTGGAAATGGGATGATGCCTCAAAAAATCAAAAAATGCCTAAAACATGTGGCATCAACTCTGGGACTGAGTGGAGGCTAGAAAGACGCCAGAAGAGCAAGTAGTAAAGAAACTACTATCAGGAGACTGGAAATGTTTGCAGTGATTAAGTTAAGGATCTCCAGATGATCAGGGCTATTGGGAGGGTCGTTCCATGATAGGTGTCCTTGGAACAGAAAGCAGAGGAGACAGAGAAGAGGGGAAGGCCACGTAAAGAAGGGGCCAGAGTTGAAGTCACACAGCCGCGAGCCCAAGAATGCA
The DNA here is from genome assembly GCA_004363605.1 of Indri indri. NCBI lineage: Eukaryota > Metazoa > Chordata > Mammalia > Primates > Indriidae > Indri > Indri indri. The sequence goes on from RJWJ010000081.1 coordinate 216,728, forward strand.
TAGAGCCACCAGGAGCTGTAGGAGGCAAAGGAGGATTTTCCCCTAGAGCCTTCAGAGGGAACGTGGCCATGCTGGCACCTTGATGTTGGACTTCTGGCCGCCAAAGCTATGAACCAATAAATTCCTGTTGTTTTAAACCATCGAATGTGTGGTGATTTGCTACATTAGCCCTAGAAAATTAACACAGCACCTAACTCAAGCAGACAGGTACAGGGAGGCCAGGAGTGATGCGCCAGAAAAGCAGCCTCCAGGAGGAAGCTCCGGGACAGAAAACAAGTGCTCCCGGACAGGGCACGCAAGTCGCACGGTGTTTTTGGATGTTAACTCTCACTCTTTAAAATTCCCAATTTCAGTTGTGCTCTCCTAGCTCCTTACTGTCAGTTTCACATTTTTGTGGTCCTAGAGCTTACACTGGTTATCTAAGCTGTGTCTGTGAATTCCTCGACATGAGGGAACATTTTTAAATGTTTATGTTATATAGTAAGTTATGTACGTGTGGGGAAGGAGAGAGAGAAACACAGGTTTTCATTGCTCCCTATTTCTATTCCTTCTATTCCCAAGCTCTTTGCTTTCAGATAAGAACATCAAAGTGCGATGGGATGTGAGTAGCTTTTTAACCAATTGGTGTCATTCCTGTTCCAATTCAATTAGTACATTTCAGAATTTCTTTTTTGTGTATCCCAAAATAATACTAGGACACAATAGCTTTGTGTATGACTAAGTTCATTGCCAAAGAGCATAAAATGTATATAAGGTTTATTTTGCACTTTGGCTCGCTTGCTTTGGATAAAATAGCAGAAAAGTATATGTGAAGTAGATAGAGAGATGATTTTAACACTTTTAGTAAGTGTTCGCTTTATGTGCAAATTTTAAGGGTTAATGTCCTCACAACAGCCTTAGGAGGTAGGTAGTTTCTGTTGTCACACCCATTTTACAATGAGGTTACTAAATTCTTGTGGTCTCACTAAGAACACGTGGCAGAGCTGGAATTCAACTAGCATCAGGTTCAAAATCCTGTATTCTCAACTGCTCCCCCACGCTGCTTCTCTCTACATAAATCTGTGAGTTTGCAAAAGTGTAAAAGCACAAAAAGGGGAGGAATATTGTCGAGGAATGCTAGAACTTTCCTATTTCCCTCTTTCACTGCTTTGCTTCTCAGCCCTCCTTTTTCTATCCCAGACATTTTGGAGTAGAGAGAAGACCTTTAGTGAGAATAAATAAAAATACATAGGCGTGTATTTGACATTTTCGGTATCTGTGGCTGCACCCATTAAAAGTTGGCGTTTCCCTTTAAATTATCTCATTGCCAAAGAATACTTTGTGTGATGGTAATGTGTGAAACAAATAACTCAGAGCAAATTATTTCAATTTTTTTTAAATAATTAAGAACAGGTCATATTTAATATGTAAATGTATCTGCACTTTTGCCATTAGGGAAGGATACGCTATATATTAAAATGAATTTAATTTAACCATCAACTCAAGAGACTGTATCGAAGGCTCTGTACTGGGCAGAGGGAACAAAAAGGCCTCCATTCCTGGTTTGTCAGAGTGTTACTTGTAGCATACGTGAGTGCTGGTCATCCTAAACCCATAGAGAAATATCTTACTTTATGGCACCAGTTACATATTAATTGATCTTTAAAATTGTATCATAAATTTGATTAACTAAAACTCTAATTTCAAAGATTCTTCTTATTTGTTTCTAATTCTTCTATATTTGCAAGCGCTTGATAGACACCCCTATAGCTGTGGGTCTCTTTAATGCATGCTTAATGGCCTGTAAGATATTTAAAATCACTAGGGAAACGGGCCATCCAAAGGGAGACAGGTTTACAACGCCCATAATCACTCCCTCTAATTGACTCACAGCGTGGGGCAGCCGTAGACAGAATCTGTGCCGTGGGCCCAACGCTGCCATTCCAACCTGCTGGACACTATTCCTTCACCTGCAAAGGGAGAAGGTTTGACAACCTCGTAGCTCTCTTGCCAAATTAGAAATTCTGCTTTGAACATTTGAATTTCTATGCATAGTAATTTATGAAAGCAAGGCCCATCTGTATGCATCATTATTTGCAGATTTTCGGTACTTCATTTTCAGACCTTCATCTACATCTCTCTCCTTCCCTCCACCCCCACCTCCCACTCACTTTAACACCTTCTGTTATACTGTCAGGACTACCGGAAGTCACCAGGAAACGGTACTTCTTCCCTTGGAATTCTGAACCACCAATAAAAAAATGCTATAGGAACCACTGTTCTGTGGAATCCAATGGGATAGAATTTAAAATGAAATATGCATTTTAGATCATAGCATGAAAATCAGGATGAACCGATAATGAAAACTACCTTTTACACCGTATCTAAAAAGCAAATTTGAACAATTAAGACTGTTTGCACAATCTCTAAAACCTCGATTTAAAGAAGTTCACGTTTAGTAGACGATAAAATGCATCTAACAACATCCTGCTTGCGCAGGGAACATGCATGAGTTTCCAAAGTCCTCCCTGCTCCAACTGTTACCGCTGTGCGTTCCTTTCCAACAAAGGAGCCACAGTTCTTTGCGAAGACATAAGTCAGAGCACGTCGCTTCTCCAGAAGGGCTCCCGTCTGAATCAGCTAGAAGTGCAAGTGCTTGCACAGCCCAGATGCTCTGCAGGACGTGCTCCCAGGTCACCTCTGACCTCTGCTCCCCGCACTCCGTCCCTCACCTCAGCCCCTTCCTTTCCGTCTCTCAGGGAAACGTGGGCACACGCCCGCCTTCGGATATTTGCATTCGCTGTTACTTCTGTCTGGAATCTTCTTCCTCTCCAGACATCCACGCAGGTCACTCTCTCACCACCTCCAACTCCTTCGCAAAGTCAGACTGCACCCGTTCAGCGAGACCTGCTCTGACGACCCATTTGAAACTCCATCCTCCCTGCTACCTGGCACTCCCCGCCTCCCTCCTTCCGCTCCCTGCTTCTGGGTGCCCTGACACTCTCCTCCTCTCACAAATCACACGATTCATTTGTTTCCCACGTCTGCTGTTCATCCTCTGCCCCTCCTCCAGCCTCCACTAGAAGGGCAGCCCCACAGGACCAGGATTCTTTGTCTATTTGCTCCTTGTTGCATTTTCCAGGTGCCTAAAACAGGGCTGAGCAGAAATAGGTGCTCACTAAACAGTTGTTGAATGCAGTCCCCTTCTGAGTCCTCCTGCCGCAGCTTCCTTCTGCATCACTTTCTCCAAGGGGCGTCCACGACCACTCGCGGCCTCCCAGACCTACCGCACTGTGCCCGCCTTGACAGGGCGCTGGATGCTCTAACAGACTCAGTGTGGGAGGCCAGACTCCCTCTGTTCCCCCGGATCTCCACCCACATCGCCTTCTCACAAGGCTGGGTACTGCGTCACAATAGATGAGGTGTTGAGAATTCCCATAGAATAGAGGTGACATGTTTCAGTGGTGCACTGCATGGACCTACGTCTATTGTCCAAAGGAAAAGACCAAGAATTTTAAATCATTCAAGAGGGGCTCTCAGTAGACAGGTCCCAGTTCCTATCCTTGTACACCTGCCCTTGGGTGACAGCCACTGCATAGTGCAACCCTTCACTGACTTCCTTTCAGGCAACTCCCACCCCCATCCCAGGATTTGCTCTTCTCTGGCAGCACTCTCCCTCCCCCTACTAGGCAATCTGCATGGCATAATAATCCCTGTGTGTGCATTTTTCAAAGACTAAATTTAACTCTGCTAACACTGTACCGAGGGGAGGCTTTCCCGTGAACATCCCGGGTAGGATTGAGCACACCGTTAACGGTTTTCTTCAGCAGTTTCTCACCTAGGTGAGGCACACACGAGCGAGACACTGAACAAGCCCGTGCAGGTGAGTGGACACCCACACGCAAGCACCCTCATGAACATACGTCACCCAAGAGAAACACGTGCTCAGAAACAGAGAGGTCTATGCTAAGGAAGAAGGGCAAGTGCCGGAATGCAAACTCCATGCAAGTTCTCCCGGCAAGAGTAATGGGGCTACTTCTTACATCTCTTTGCCTCTTTTGCCAGCCTGTGTTTCCATAGATGTGAATAAATGAGCAGTTACATCGATGGCTGTGCAACCAAGCTCCACACAAATCTGTGCAAGCCCGAGGAAAGCAGTATGAGCAGTTACAATTCTCTCAGGAAAATCCAGGTCTATGGAGCAAGATAGTTGGGGAAGAAGAACTGTATCTATGAACAACATGCAAGATGCCACCTATCAACCTGGGGAGGCTTGACAAATCTAACTTTAGTAATTTGAGAGAAATCCTATGAAATCTTAATAGAGGAGGGACGTATACAAGAAGCCAGCGAACCCTGGGTGCAGCGGGAGACGGCAGACCACCAAATAGAAAATTGTCTGCCGGCTGGCTCGACGTTAAGAGAGAATGTAACTTTTGAAGACCTCCACGGTCAAGTGAGTTTCAAATTTAAAAACCAAGCTATGGGAATGATTTTCAAAATTAAACTACATTATAGAACCATCTGACGTTGTCATCACTAATACTGGTGGTTATACTCCAGTTCGAAAGACTAAAACCAGACATAGTATATAGGGGCCACGATCCTAATGCACGTTTGAACAATTAGGAAACAAAATAATATGGTACCTAAGCATGAAGAAAGATCTGTCACTAATGCAGATGACTGACTATATTAGTCGCAAAGACCTTAAGAGAAAAAATACAAAGCAGAAAAGTAATTGGCTCCTACTAGCAATAATTGGAAAATTATTAATACAAATCATAACCACACACGCATATACACACTCTCTGACAAACTTAAGCGCAGCTGTTGGTCTGCTGTATTAAAATGCAACAAAATAACAAGATTCTAAGCATTGCCAGTTTGGGGTTCTCTCCTTCACGAGCTTGTGTTGCAGTGGAAGAATCGAGTGCAGTCCCTTCTGCAAAGGTAGGTTGCTGCAGTTCACACATCCTTACGATTCTGGGCTCATGGATTATGTTTTGTAAATCAGTTAACTGACTACCCAGAGATTAAGGTAAATTCTGCTAAGGACTAAAAGTTGACTTAGAGCATTAAGAAGGATTAATGTTTAGCTGCAGAGAAGCTGAAGCACTAGGATAGCATGTTTACGCAGTGCTGTAGATCACAATTAATCCAAAATTAGTATAAAAGATCAGCAGCAACCCCTTTGGCATGCCAGCTTGGCTTAGCCCTAAAACTCACGACTTATTTTGAGGGCAACCTGTGAGCCGTTACTCGCTGCCTGTCCTAATAGGTCTAAGGCTTTCAGAGCAAAATACGCATTTGAAATGTTTAGCCTGCATGTGCTCTGCTTTGCGAAAATAAATGCGGAAGCCAGCCCTCTAGATCCCTCTCTACCTTTTATTAACGTGGCAAATCCATTAAGCTTGCTAGGCTGCGATCCTTGCACAATACCAAATTTAATTTTCTACCTGATACAAAAGGAATATCATTTGTTTTTTAAAAAAGCACTATTATTCTACTTTGCATTAGCACAGTATATGATGAAAGACACGACCTTTAGGTTTATAAAATGCCTATTAAACAGTTCTATGAATAAATCCATGTGAGATTTTTATATATTAAATATGATTATCAGAAAGACTCTATACAATTTATGTTTGTCAACTTACAAGTTTATGTGTGGCTTTCTTTCATATATTAACTAAATATAATTTTAAGAGTTTATTCCTCCCCCATGGAAATATGTCTTTTCATTTAAAAATAAGTGAAAACAGGACTCTTCCAAAAGTGTATCAGAGCAAGATTAAGGACTACCTGTCTATCTAATTTCAAGTATACATTTTTGTCATCTCTCTCAGTATTCTTTCTTTTTTTTATAAAATATTTTTTCTAATTTTATGAAAATTCAAATTATTTTCACGGAAAAATTAATAACATGTAAGAGAAAAATACAATGTTCACTCAAAAACACAACTTGCAAATTGCTCATGTATTACTAGTTTTATCAAGACATCTATAAATTATTATATATCAAAATTATACATATTATTCATATAGGCTTTAGTTTTTTAGGAAATTTCTTTTAAAATGCCCTAACTAGGAAAGGGTCTCTTTTCTAAATGTCCATTTATGAGCCGTAACTCAGACAGAGTTATCCTAGAGTAATATTGTTACAAATGACAGCTTCACTAGCAATTATTGAGCACCTACTACAAGCCAAATGAAGTACATTCTACTATCTTATTCAAACCTCACAGCATATCTCTGGGGTAGGTAACAATTAGACTTTGCTTTAGATGTTGAGAGAGACCTTGAAATTTGAAGAAGCTATAAAAAAACCAGGCTGCATAAGGACTTTAAGTTTCTAAGTGGCACAGTTCAAATGTTAACCAAGTCTTTTGATTCCAAATTCAGTTATCTTTCTATTAATACATTGCTCCCAAATCCAGGTTATAGTGTTGAAAGTTTTAAAATCTATTCTATAACCAAAATGCTGAATATCTTCAATAAAAAATTATAATAAAATAATAAAACAATATCTCTTGAGATTCAAATAGATAATAAAATTGAGATAACCAAAACTATGCTGTAACTTTACAATTTTATCTTGAATTTTGGCATTTAAAGAAGGGATTAAAGAGCTTTCTTGCTAGTGATTTTTTTTTTTTTCTTTTTTCTGTTTAGAATTTCAGGTCACTTTCAAGAGTCATAGAGGTTGAAAGAATTTTTGTTCTTTATTATGCCTAAATGTAATTCCAAATTTATGGCCCTTCAAATTATATGTTAAATTGTAACATAAGAGAAAGAAAGCTTTCTGAATTTGAAGGGAAATGTTAGATCCTCCTTAATGCAACAAAGCAAAAGAAACTCTAAGTGGGTTGAAAATTTAAGTATTTTTTAAAGTACCTAATAAAACTAGAATGTAATATTTAACAGGTATTTTAAGAAATTAAATTTTCTCAACATTAAAGCAAAATAAAGGTATCCAAAGGACAAGAAGGCCAGTTGTGAGTACCTAAAATGCGAAAGCTTTCTGTGTGGTTTCCATTTCCTCGCTTAAAATAATAAAAGACGTGCATTCAAGGGCCTGTTTCATAGATTAAGTGAAACTGGCACTTTCTTTCCCTCCACTGCTGGGGAGTGGCGGTGAGCAGCCAGTAGCGGTGGCGCACTGTGGCTTCTGGCACAGTTTGATGCCCCTGCCTTGACCCACACGAGGGTGTCTGTCGTCTCACCCACGACTGCTGTTGCAACTGTCTCACAATGCAAAAAGGCAAACAACATCTTAGTATTATTGTGAAACTGTTATTGAACTCGCCAGCCCTGTGAAAGGGTCTTGAGGCCAAACCCAAGCTGATAAGGGGTTGTCTCAAAGAAAAGCCAATAGGAGATTACTCAGTCTGCAAGCTCTGCTAGCCGCAGTTTTCATGGAACATCATTTTTATCTAAAGAACACCTGACAAATTATGATGACTCAGACTAGTGTACTGTATTTGGCCGTCATTATCTCTGGGGGAAAAAAATGAAAAAATTGGCCCTATTACTTAAAAGAAAAAAAAAATTGTCAGCTCATGTTGCCAATGACAAAATTCAAGTTTTCAACTGGAAATTAGAATTTTTAACTGGCCTTTATCAAAAAGTCCCAAAAAATAAATGTTGGTGTGGATGCAGAGAGACAGGAACACTCATACATTGCTGGTGGGACTGCAAACTAGTGCAATCTCTGTGGAAAGGAATATGGAGATACCTCAAAGAGCTATCAGTAGAACTACCACTGGATCCAGCAATCCCGTTACTGGGCATCTACCCAAAAGAACAAAAGTCGCTCTATGAAAAAGACACCTGCACCCGAATGTTTATAGCAGCACAATTCACCATTGGAAAGATGTGGAAACAACCCAAGTGTCCATCAATACATGAGTGGATTAATAAACTGTGGTATATGTATACCATGGAGTACTATTCAGCTTTAAGAAACAATGGTGATCTAGCACCTCTTGTATTCTCCTGGAAAGAGCTGGAACACATTCTACTAAGCGAAGTATCCCAAGAATGGAAAAACAAGCACCACATGTACTCACCATCAAATTGGTATTAACTGATCAACACATAAGTGCACATATAAGAATAACATCTATTGGATGTTGGGGAGCGGGGAGGAGGGGATGGGTATATGCATACACAGAGAGTGCGATGCATGTCATCCGGGGGATGGACATGCTTGAAGCTCGGACTTGGG